>LBNU01039385.1:41599-67529 GCA_014162995.1 Artemisia annua
CATACATTGCATGCTTCTCATGTTGTTGCAAGTAAGCATAGAGCTGTTCATAGTTGGTGGTTCTGAGTCCTTTGTTGAGCTTCACAGCTGTGACGAATCGATCCCATTCTGGTGACATGTTGTTAACAAACTTTGAGTTGAGTGGGATGTTAGGCATTGTCATTCTGATCATCTTCATGTCATTAACAAGCTTATGGAATCTGACATAGTAGTCTATAATGTTTTCATCAAGGTTCATCTTGAAGTGCTCAAACTCATCATACAACTGAGACTCACTATCTTCTTTGGTAAGTTCCGAACCAGCTAGCAACATTTAGACATTATCCCAAACAGCTTTGGCTTCTGTATTGAAGTTAATGAGCTTGTACACATCCTTGGGTAACCCTTGTATCACAATGTTGGAGGCTCGAATATCTGCATCATAACGCTTCTTTTCAGCTTCATTAAGATCATGGTAAGTGCGTGGTCTGTCAATTCCCAGGGTGACTATACCATCTTCACTAGTGGAGATAACATCTCTGGTGGTGCCCATTTGAAACGGTCCTTCATCAATTGATTTCAGAATGTTTTCTCCATTCTCCTTCCCTTGACAGTAAAGTCGAATTCGTTGAGACCATGATTCATAATCAGTCTTATCGAGCATAGGAGGTCGGGTATCGGACCCAGCAGCTTGAATATCATCAGTTGAAGCCGTAGTTGTCATGATGTAGTCTTAAACGGGATTTTATAATTCTTGTGACTTAAACCGAGAAATCGATTCTTTCCCGGGATTTTACTAAAGTCAACAGAAGAAACCGAAAGACGTAATATGCGAAATGGACTTAGAATGAGAACTTAGATAAGTCACAAGTTGTGCCAAGTGTCAAGTCGCGACAAGTCAAGTAACAATATATCCGATGTAATAAGTCAAGCCGTAAGAATTAACTCACAACGTCAAATCACACTCAGATTAATCAAAACGGCTTAAGTTACAACAATTCACAAAAAACAAGTAATTAACAAATCACTAGAATCTCAAGCTGAGTTAATCGCTAAACACCACCAAAGTACAAGAGCTAATCGCTGAGGGTAGAGATAATCGCTAACACAACTAATCGCTAGATGAGATAATCGCTACTGGCAGCCAATCGCTAAAAAGCTAATCGCTTGATGAGGTAATCGCTACAACCAACCAATCCCTAAAAAGCTAATCGCTAGATGAGGTAATCGCTAAACACATCCAATGGCTAAAAAGCTAATCGCTGGATTTAGGTAAACGCTAGTCAAGAGTTAATCGCTGCAGAGAGTTAATCGTTGGATGAGTTAATCGCTAAACACAGCAAATCGCTAAGAAGCTAATCGCTGAATTTAGTTAATCGCTAATCACTAAAAAACACAGTGTACTAATCGCTACCACAAAAATCCAAACCAGTCGCAATCTAGCGATTTTGTCCAGTTGTCCAAAAATAGCAAAACACACTAATCGCTAGAAATAAACGCTACACAACCAGAGCTAATCGCTACGAAGAACATCATCAGTCTAGTTAATTGCTAAGTAGAAAAATGACCCAAGATCAAACACTTCAAATAACACGAGCTAGATCAAACCAAGATGTTTTCCTATGAAACTATTCTAACCAACTAAAACCACAAAAACCAAACCAAATCCGAGAATCCAAGGCCCTAAGATGAAACCATGGCTCTTGATACCAATTGTAGGATACTCACAAACATAACACGTATGGTTCTTGTGATTATATGGATAAAATAGCAAGAAATCTAGAGAGAGAAAGAAGAGAGATGTGGGAGCCTTCAGTGAGAGAAACTTTGTGTATATTAGCTTGAACTAATGAAAGGTTCAACCCTCACCCTTGCTAGGTGAGGGGTATTTATACTTACAAGATACTAAGTGCCTCTACTAGGCTGTGGATCGAGCTGACAGTGGGTAAAGACCCGACCCGACTCCAGAAATACTAACTAATACTAGTCTATGTACTAACTAATATGATAAATACTACGAGCTACATAATGCTAAACAATACTCGGGGTGACCGAGTTTTCTATATGAAAAGCGTATTCCTAACAAGCATGTATCCCCCTCACAGAGTTGTAAAGCATTTAAAAGTGAGGCTATGAAAACTCACCCGAGCTTAGGGAAATCTGATTGAAGTAAAAAGTGACTCGGAAACTAGACTGCCTTACTCACGTATCCTGGTGGTATTGTAGGTGTGGATGTATGTTAAGCTCTAGTTGTTTTGTTTAAGTTTCTTAAGTAATCATTTTTAGGTTTTTAGTATTTTAATCATAACACCGTTCAGGCCATCACAATTCAGAAGTATAAGACTCCTCACATGAAGCTCCTTATTATTGTTTTATGTTATCAACATAATACCGTTCGGTCCATCATAATTCAGAAGTAAATACTCCTCACATGAAGATCCTTACTATTGAGTTATGTGGTTATTAGAGTTTTAGTTATAACATAACACCGTTCGGGCCATCATAATTCAGAGGTCATGCAATAATCGTTTAAGGAGTCAGGGCATTTTAAATCGTAAACTCAGCAAACTCGTCAAAACGAAATATCCACATGATACCCCTCACATGAAGCTCCCTAGTATTGTGTTATGCTTCTAACTTAAAATAGGTTTTTATGTTTATATGAAAATACTTTCACTTTAAACCCTTATAGTTTATATATTTACAAAATCTACCCTGAACTTATAATACTTATACTTATAACTATCTAGACTTGACACAATTAGTCCTTATACTTATATATCTTAGAAAAATGACAGAAATGACCCTTGGACTTATAACTTTTTAAAATTTACCATTTATACCCTTAACTTTATAACTTTTGCAAAACTAGTCCTTATAAGTTTATAATTATTTTACTTTCTATCCTAAGGTGTTGTAACTTTGCAAAAAGGGTACTTATACTTATAACTTCTAAGAAATGTCAAAAATAGTCCCTAGACTTAATATTTTCAGAAAGTTACCATATATACCCATATGCATGGAAAACTTTGCAAAAGTAGTCCTAATTCCATGCAAATCATATTTTTATGAAACAAAAAGGTTTCCTAGCTTATGGTTAACTAATATTAGCTTATCTAAGTTGTCTAAACTAGCTTATAGCTTATGAAAAGGGTTTATAGCATAAAATTAGCATTTAATCTATAATTAGGGTTTTAAAATAAAAAGTCCTAAAGGAAAATGATCAAAGCTTAGTAAAGGGTTCTAAGGCATCCTAATACTATCCTAGTACTGTAATATACTTATTAGAATCAAAGTGAAAAGCTTACTTGACTAGATTTAGGTTAACGTGGGTATTGGCTAGGGTTTAGGGTTTTGCGATGGAAAAACAAGTCGACAAGGGTTCAAGGCTTAGCTAGCTCGACTTCTAGGACTACTAGGGCTCTACTACTACTACTAAGACCAGAGAGTTTGAGGTGAAAAGAAGAGAAGGTGTGGTTTTGAAATGAAGAGGGGTCGTGGGTATTTATAGGGTCGCAAGCCTTGGTGCCAAAGAAATACGGGGCTAGGTGGCAAGAGGGGGGGAGGTGACTCTTAAAAGCTAGTAGTGACTCTTACAAGCTAGAAACATGACTCATGGAAGCTAGAACTAGGCGTGGTGATGGTTGTGGTGTTAAAGGGTGCCACGGCCTAAGTAGCACACAAGTAGGTGATGCACCTACTTGTAAGCTACTTAGGGAGGTGATAGGGTGCTAGGATACTTAGTTGAGGTACTTGAGGTGCTTAAGTTTAGGTCAGGGTTAAGTTATGTTTAGTTTAAACCTAATTTTGCTTAGTGAGAGATTATGGTCTAGCTTAGGGTTTAGTGCCTAGATTAGGGTCCTATGATTTCTTAGTGGCTAGGATTAAGTCCTAAGAAGCTTATACTAAGTGGTGGTAGCTTATGGGAAAGATTTGGGAATGTTTAACCTAGTTCCCGGGAAGTTATAACCTAGTTATGGTTTTGTGCTTAAGAGACTTGTACCTATGCTCTAAGGGGTTGTACTAGAGTATAAGGGTGCTAAGATATCCTATTGTTCCTAAGGTAACTCATACATAAGCCTTGAACACTTTCAAACTAGTTTAGATAAGCAATTAGGGTTTTGTAAACACATAGACCTAATTAGGGCTTAATTAGGGTTTATTAGAGTATTGTGATGAGTTTAGTGTGTTTGATTGATCGATTACTTATTGTGGTGTTGTTGTGATCTTATGCTTGACATACCATGAGTTTATAGGATGTGAATGTAGAGATCTTTGGCTTGTGTGGATATGTGAGTAGGTCTAGAGAGTCATGCAAGTAATAAATGCACATAAAAAGCAAAAATTTACCTGTGAAATACCTGATATAGGTATTTATAGTGTGAATGATAGTGATGAGATTTTGTGGGTTGTTATAGGGGGTGAATACGTTTTCCTTTTAAAATCTTAAAACGTTTTGTATCAAATTATCGATTAAGTAAAACTTAACATGAGAAGTGTGAATAATACATCTAAATCTATTAGACCATATCATATAATTATACACAGGATCACATTATTAACATCTATCCATAACGCGATCAACATCAAAATAATATAAGCAACAACTAACACACATATGCAAGGATAAATATAAAGCGATAAATGCGAGAATAAATGAAAAGAGATAAGAGAAAGGAAATGCAAACCGGAAACGATAATTTATAGTGGTTCGGTCACGAAGCACCTCTTCGCCCTACTCCACTCCTCGTGTATCCAACTCGAGAGTTCACAACACCACTTAGCAAGCTCCCTATAGGCGGAGAAAACTGTACACACCTTTGCTTACGCCAATTTACGACACTAAGCAAAATATCGAGTCCTAATGCTAGCTAGGACCAAACTCACGACACGAATTTGATCACTACACAACTTCTATCACGACACAACTAATGCACACCACGACACTCCATCCCGCGTTTACTCCTTCTTGATCACAACACACCAATCACAACTTAGCATGACTTCACGACTTCAACATCTTCATGACTATACACACCACTACTAATCTTCACGACTTCACATCACTTCTTACACACCTCTTCTTACACACCTACTGACTCACTACTAAGTAAGATCTTCGTGATCTACTTATTACATATACTTATATAACTTACTTCCACAACTTCACCGCAATACTAACTAGACTCTAATGCTTCTTTGACCTGATGATAAGAAGTATTCTTCTCTTGCACTTGAGGAATTAAGCTTGAATCACTTGGAAACAAAGCTTTATGATTTTAAATGATCAAAGGGTTTAGAAGGATGTTTGAGATAGATTTGGACAGAAAGTTTAGAGTGAAAAGGTGAGGAAAAATGATATGAAATAGTCCAGTATTTATAGGCAAGCTGAGGAGCTGAGGAGTAGGGCTGGTCCCCTTAAAGTGTTGTCGGCCCCCTTAAACTTTAAGGGGGCTGCCCCTTTTCTGAAGCTCCTCTTTTTGTCTTTACTTGGGGAAGGTTTTTTCTGAAAATTCTAGCCGTTTTTAGGTAGAAAATTTGAATTCAAAATGTTAGGATTAAGAAAAAGGATCGGTCTCCTCATGTATTTTCATGCTTAATGTATCTCTTAGTTTTGTTTTAATTAGATTAGATATTATAGTAATAGTTTAGATTTAGTCTCATCGTGGAGTTGGGTCGGGTCTTTACCCACTGTCAGCTCACTCCACAGCCCACTTTAGGGGAATATACTGTAAGTATATATATACCCTTTCCCACACAAGGGAAGGGTTGGTTGATTTCAATAACACACACACCAATGTGTTTTTCTCTCTCAAGAAATCCTCCCATCTCTCTATTTCTCTCTCTAACTCTAACAATGTTTACCATTTACTTCCACAACCCAAGACCAACCGATTCACCACATAATCAACACATATGTACGATCCAACAATTTGTACCAGAGCCAAGGTTATTATTTGTGTTGATTCTTGCGGTTCAAATCTGTTTTTATGCGTGTAATCTGTTTGTCTGAATCCGTTTGTGAAGCTGGTTAAGCTCATGATGTTACTGGTCTTATCGTGTTCTAATCTATTTGTGAAGCTGTTTTATCTGCTTGTGAAGCTGTTTGTGAATCTGATTGTGGTTCGAATCTGGGTTTACTCTTGTAATCTGCTTGGTAAATTGATGGCTTTCTTGGTTGCGATTTGACAAGTTTGCTTGGTAAATTGATGGCTCTCTTGGCTGCGATTTGCCAAGTTCTTGTTCTGCACTTTGGTTTATTAACATAACTGTAAAAAGAAAAGACAGTGACTTGTGGTCCCATTCTGTCTCCTAGTTACTACGATTTGGCTGTTGCTCCTGCGGTTTGATGGTTATTGCGATTTGAAGATTTTTTTATGATTTTTATGAAATGTTATGCTGCCAATAATTTTTCAAAGGTTGCGATTTGTCCATAAAACATAAAGAAGAAGAAGAAGAAAACCAAATCCAAACCACAAGATCAATTAACATCCATCAACAAACATCAACAGCCACATCCACATTCTATCCAAATCCCTTGAACTCCTCAAATATCAACAGCAAACTACAACAAGAATACATGATCTCAGTTTGGTCCACCTTTGCTCAAATCTTTAACGATTTCAAGTGTGACAATAACCATCATCGATCCAACATCAATCAAACCACATGTTTCAACTATCCTATACCTCATCTCTATCAATAATAAAACCAACATCAATCCGATTCAAAAGCAGAAATGAAATGAAAAGAAGATCTCAGCGTTTATCTTTGCTTTCGTCTTTACAAGTTAAAGTCTAGACCTTTAAAGATCTTATCAACCACAAAATAAGAAACCATTATAGATCCTTGTTCGAAGCACAACCACTTCTTTAATATCCGATTTATAATGAAAAGGATCAAAACAAAAGTGTTTCAACCCTTCCTTCACTTGGTCACAGAAAACAAGTAAAAAGATAAGGAAAAATATAGATCTCAAAACTTCTCTTTCTTATGGTTCATACAAACACGTTGACCTTAAAAGATCAATACATGAAAAAGATAAATCATCATCAATCCATTTGTTGAAGATTAACTTAATTTAAGAGTAAAATACACCGTTGGTCCCTAAACTTTCCACGAAACATCACCAGGCACCCTAACTTTTCAAAATCGTCGCCTGGCGTCCAAAAGTGCGGTTTTAGTGGCTGAATGCATCCCTTGACCAGAAATTGTGAGGTCAACGCACGTTTTATGTTCTAGTTTCAGNTTATAAAGAAGAAGAAGAAGAAAACCAAATCCAAACCACAAGATCAATTAACATCCATCAACAAACATCAACAACCACATCCACATTCTATCCAAATCCCTTGAACTCCTCAAATATCAACAGCAAACTACAACAAGAATACATGATCTCAGTTTGGTCCACCTTTGCTCAAATCTTTAACGATTTCAAGTGTGACAATAACCATCATCGATCCAACATCAATCAAACCACATGTTTCAACTATCCTATACCTCATCTCTATCAATAATAAAACCAACATCAATCCGATTCAAAAGCAGAAATGAAATGAAAAGAAGATCTCAGCGTTTATCTTTGCTTTCGTGTTAACAAGTTAAAGTCTAGACCTTTAAAGATCTTATCAACCACAAAATAAGAAACCATTATAGATCCTTGTTCGAAGCACAACCACTTCTTTAATATCCGATTTATAATGAAAAGGATCAAAACAAAAGTGTTTCAACCCTTCCTTCACTTGGTCACAGAAAACAAGTAAAAAGATAAGGAAAAATATAGATCTCAAAACTTCTCTTTCTTATGGTTCATACAAACACATTGACCTTAAAAGATCAATACATGAAAAAGATAAATCATCATCAATCCATTTGTTGAATATTAACTTCATTTAAGAGTAAAATACACCGTTGGTCCCTAAACTTTCCACGAAACATCACCAGGCACCCTAACTTTTCAAAATCGTCGCCTGGCGTCCAAAAGTGTGGTTTTAGTGGCTGAATGCATCCCTTGACCAGAAATTGTGAGGTCAACGCACGTTTTATGTTCTAGTTTTAAGGGGCATAATAGTCCAATCACTATTTAATTATATCTAACCCAAGCTAAACCCGACAGTCAAGTTGAGGGACCAAATGTGAACACTCAACTTAATAATTGGCGGCAGTTTAAGTATCACAACGGTAACGTAGACAAATTGAGGGACCAACCGTGTATTCTCTGACACGCTATACTTCACGTCTACATGCGTGTATACTTCCAACAAATAATGAGGAATCAAAGAGATCAAAAAACGCTTCTAAAATTTAATGCAGACTCTTCGTTTTCCCCATTATTTGTGTATATATTGGTTAGTTCTGCATGTTGCCGCATACCAACTTATAATGTCAACATCAAAACACATCAACCACAATACCACATTCACTTGAAATCATGTTGTCCGGAAACAAACGAGCAAGAGATGCGGATGCTATCCAAGACGAGGTATTGACCAAAAGACCAACTACTGAAGCAGCAGAAAGCCCTGTGTCTAAGCAACAAAAGTCGGCCAATGTTGAAGGTGATGAGAGCTGCTACTATGAACTAGAAGCTGCATTGGAACATGAGGAAGATCCAAAGGACAAGGAAGAAGAAAAGGAGAAAAAAGAAGCAAAGGAGAAGGAGAAGGAGAAAGGAAAGGAGCTGGCAGAAGGAAGCCATGCTGTTGTGAAAGAAGAAACGCTTTCTGCAGCGGCAAAGGCGCATTGGAAAGAGAAGGCTAGACTTAGGAAATTAGAAAAAAAATGGATACACAAAATACATGTTGAACCTGAAGAGGATGATGAATCCTTAGAAACTTACGATTATGATAATTTACATTTGGCATACGCCTCGGATTAATCTCATTTGGCATACGCCTCGGATTAATCTCATTAAGTAATGCAACATATTATAAATGATAATTTTAATCTTGATTTTTCTGAGTTTTTGCTTTCAATTGCATGTTTGCATCTGCATTTGCAGTTTAGCGGGTGTTTGGATTTAAGCAGTTTGACTTTCACAAGTCAACATACACCCAATAATAGAATGACTGTTTGGATTTGTATCACACTTTGTTTGGCCAGTTGACTACTATAAGTCAAAGTATCCAAATGCTAAATGCTAAAAACTCAATGTCTTAACTCATTTTCATGTTGTTTAAAATGTGCCGGTATACGCACCACAATCGATTGATTTCGTATTGACAACCATTACAAACTTCACTACCATCTTAGTTAGTTAGATTGAATGTTATGTGTGCTGAGATGTTCAAACTTTATGTTTTTATTGAATTTAATTGAATGTAGGGTTAGATATTAACCATACCATAGTTGCAAATGTGGTTGGACTATTTTGCCCTTGGAAAATGTACCAAAACTGAGCGTTGACCTCACAATTTCTGGTTAAGGGACGCATTCGGCCACTAAAACCACACTTTTGGACGCCAGGCGATGATTTTGAAAAGTTAGGGTGCCTGGTGATGTTTCGTGGAAAGTTTAGGGACCAACGGTGTATTTTACCCTCATTTTAATATCGAAAACTTAAAGTTTGAACAAAAACAACTTTGTTTTCATCCTTTCACTCATTCGGTTAAACAAAACAACACACGAAATCAATATCTACATTGGACCTTTTTTAAAAGGATCTTGAAGCTTTGGAAGCAGCTACAAAGCAACAAAGGTCTGCGTGTGTGATTTGTATTCAGAAAAGAATGAAAATATTAGGCTTTTAAAGTGCGTTTGTGTTCAGTAAAGATCAACCAAAGAAAGAAACAAGGGACAATTTTTTGTTATACGTGTTTGTGCTATCCAGATGAGATCAGTAAAGAGAGTTATGCTTGGTGGCTGTGTGTTTAAGTGAAGTAAGAAGTGGGAGGCATATGTTTATGATAAGTGTGTTTAGGGTTACTACTAATTAGGGTTGGTAGTCTTTAATAGTGCATATAATTCCAATGGTGGGCTTTAACGAAAATGTTGGGTGGAATGATTAAGTTAGTCAGAATTAATTGTCAATGGGCTAGCCGAATATCAACCCAAGTTGTTGGGCTCGTTGATTACAAAAGGAACAAGACTGTCAACATTAAACCATATCTTAAGTTGTTATAACTTCTTGGTGATTGGGCCTAACTTTGTCATTTGGAACTTTTGACGGTGGGTCGGGTTTTATCTTATTGGATCGGGTACTTCATTTTGATTCTTGGATTAGACTCATTAGCTAACGGGTTGAACATGGCTACCAATGAATTGGTTGAGCTACAATGAATGGTGATGGACTGGAATGAACTAAGTGCACTATCAAGAATTTTTTTCCAAATTTTATCATTGGATACAAATGTGTTGGTATTATTCTTGGCAATAAAGTGTGGTAGTTTGGTTTCATAAATTTCACAAGGTTTCACAAAATGATTAGTATCTTATCAAAACTTAACATATAAAACCCTAGTTTTTGGGTATTTCACCGCATAAGATGATGGTTATCTAAAGAATTAGGGGCATATCACAAACTCAACCATCAAACCAAATCACATTAAACCGTCAAAAGGCTAGTTTTTGGGTATTTCACCAAACAAGATGATCACAAAGCTTATTTGGTAACCCTTATTTAATATTGAAGTGGGTCTCTCGAAGCGGCGTACGTATTTTATCTTGAAGTCGGGGTTAGTTGGATGCATGACTTTCACTGATAACTTGCTCGCACTTAAGATTTACGTTGAAGACTTGGTTTATCTAGTTTTCAGAAGTTGGGGTGGATGGTTGAAGACCTGGTTAACTATCACTTAAAGGAGTTACATTATAGTACTCAGTGTCACACGCAGAAGACGATGTGGATAATCACAAGAGGTGATGAAAGTCTCATACTTTGTCGGGACAGTATTGAGTACTTAGATATTTGCATGGTGCACAATTCTCTACACCATTCTTCAAACAACAGTGCAAGCTTAAGCAACAAATTTGGGGAATTCTACTTCATTCTCAAGTCTGGTATATTGGGTTTACTTCACCAAGTGCTCACAACAATAGCCGACAGAATACGAGGTTAGTTTGTTAGCTAATGGGTTTAAAGGTTGAGATGTGATCAGCAATTCTCATGGGATATTCGACGTTACTGCACGCCAAAGATATTTCACAGTCTAAGCAAAATCTCTCAAGATCCTTCAATGCCAATCATGATTTTTCAAGATGTTTGCTTCAGACAAGATCTTTACGTGGTTATGGTCGTACACGTCAATGATGCTTCCGAATGTTCGAAATCATCATAGGGGAGAAACGTGTACTTTGATGATATAAGGTCAACCTCCAGGGGGAAGTAGTTTATACTACTTTACTTTGTACGGTTTGTGAAGTACTTTACATATGTGAGAAGAATTGTTGCTGATCTCTTGCATGTTGCCCCAAACAGATATTCACCAAAACCAAATTTGCCATAACACATTCAATTTATCATTGTCTCACGGTTTCTTCTTGGCTTTGTAAAATCCCGCGAAAGAATAATCATAGATTTGTAAAATCCCGTGATGATGGAACTATCCTGAGAAAGAAAAGTGCATTTCTGGAGCTTAATTGACTCTGGTGCTACGGTTGCAACTTTGAAGAAGGGATAAAGTGTGTACTTCATGTATTGGATGATTTTTTTGATATACTTCATGGCATTTTGGTTATAACAAAGTTTTACGGGGATATGCGCTTTTGATAAAGATCGGGATAAAACCATTATGAAAGTTCATTCAAAATATCAAAAAGGGCAAGATTTGGGCATTTAATCCACAAGATGTGACTAAGGCATTAATTCATTATTACTTATTTGACGTTGAAGTGAAATTTCACGAGTGCGTGTAATTAGTATCTAAAGATATCAGGGTTGGTTGGATGAAGATTCTTTGAGATCCTTGCTCGAGCTTTTAACTTATGCAATGATGAAGACTTGGATATCTAGTTATTTTTGGTGACTCTTCTTTTCTATTACCACAAAATAACTATCACTTTAAGGAGTTATGTTGTAGTGCTCAGTGTCACAACTCATACGTAGTTGTCGATAGTCAAGAGGTGATTTTACTTCAGTCTCAAGTTCATCATATTAGGTTTTTCTCCATCAGTAGTCACGACAAAGAGCCGATAGAATGATAATGGGGTTGGTAACGAGTTAGCAGAGAGAAGTAGAAAAGAGAGATATGACGTTTGAACACAATGGTTCAAGCCTCGTTCTTCATCGACTATGACGTTTGAACACTTCAGTTTAAGCCTCGTTCTTCATCAACTATGAAGTTTGAACACAACAGTTCAAGCCTCGTTCTTCAACGTCTATGACGTCTGTTCAAATCAGTTCAGGCCTCGCCCTTCAATAACAATGGCGTCTGCAGATAACACTTCAGGCCCCGTTCCTCAAAGAAAAGAAAGGCGTACGCTTGAGTGTGCTTTATCTTAGGAAGAAGAGAAATATTCTTATTTATGACCATTCTCATCAACAAGCTTCATGCTTTTCCCATGTTCGTATAGTCATCAAGTGGATCAATATATATTGGATTATATTTTTGTTCTTCAGTTATTCAATCAAAAATTGCAACAAGCATATGCAATTTTTTAGGGGGGGAAGGGAAAGGGTGAATAAACTACATGTTGGATGATGTTTGTAAAATGGCCATTCGGCTCTTGTACGCACATATTTACTCCCTCTAAGGTTTAACACATTTCAACAAGTGGTTTAGGCACATTACAAGCTTCATTGAACTCTTCATTTTCTAAGCCATTGATGAGGAAACAAAAGAGGGGCTGCTTCAAGAGTGTCTTAATCATCTTCTTCGCAGTAGTTTTTTGTGCTACACACATATTTATGCTGCATCTGATAAATTTCAATCATCACGGAATCTCAACTATGGCAAAAAAATGTCATTGCATGCCACTTTTGAGGGGGAGAATAGGTGTGTGTTCTTTCTCTTCTTTCGTGGAAGGAGAAATGTGTATGATGGGGTTATAAACCATGAAGGGATCGAGCTTAATTATTCGTGTCGGGGAGATTGGTCTCTACCACTCTAAAATATTCCGTGGTTTGTACTTTGTTCGAGTTCTATAGTCACTTCTGGGACTCGAACTTGGTGTTATCATTTAGTACTCCAGTTGATTGACTGGTTCAGATAAAGAAGAAGATGGTTAATATCAAAACTCTCAAACGTGATCATGACGTTTAAGTGTTGAATCTATAAAAGGGGATGGTCATTTTGAGGGGGAGCCTATTCAGAAACTTCACAAGTTATTGAAGAAGCTCTTTACATACGATGGCCTAATTGAGGGAGAGCAAACTCAATTAGTCATCATCTCATGACTCCTGAATACTTTAGTTTAGGACTCGTGAGGGTTTATCGACATCTTCTCATGGGCTAATATTATTAGTGATGAAGGGCTTCCAGTTAATGCTTCATGTACACATCATTATGATGATTCTGATTAATCGCAACCATCAAGGGAGAGGAATATGTACACCAAGGATGCACAAAGAGTTCACGTGATCGGGCTTAATGTCTTATGAAACAAATTAAAGATGATCAGTGGTTCAACTTGTTACTTTGGTATAATCATTTCATGTGTACGTCACGGGCTAATTAATCGTAACCATCAGGGGAGAGAAATGTGTACATCAAGGACACACAACAGGTTCACGTGACTGGGCTTAATCATTTATTCCGGAGTTGATATCCGCAGTGATGATCAGTGCTTCAACCTGTTACTTTGGTGTTATTGCTTCGACTTGTGTTGGGTACATGTGTGCATTATGGGCTGATTAGGTATATGTAATATAACTAGAATGCATTTGGTAAGATGAAGATGTTGATATTCTATTCCCCAAATGGACAACCTTGAAGAAGGTCGAGTCTACAGTCTGCTCTACATTTTCCATTGCGTGTTAGAAGACTAAAGCTGATATGCATTTAATTATCAATAGACTTCTTCATATTCAAGGTATTCATCTGAAACGTTTTCAGTTTGGGGGAGAGCACTAATTAGGGGAGAGTGAAAAGTCTGAGTTAATCCCTAACTAGATGTGCTCACACTGGTCTTCAGCAAGTTGATTCTCACATGATACATTTAAGCTAATTTTGTTCTTCTCACAAGATTTCAACTATATGTGCATAAAATTTGTTGCTGATTCTGAGGTATCAAAAGCAGCAAGGGGGAAGGAGACATACATCGAAACACACAACGAGTACACGTGATGAGCTTTATACTTCTTCTTAACTGAAGTTATTCCGGGAAGACAAATGTCATAACCGTAGAGAAGATCAGTGTTTTAACTCGTATCTTTTTGTGTATTATTCAAACTAAGTGGGGGAAGAGATGTAAGAAACAATTTCTGATGATAAAAGAGGTACACAGTTGATTGAGTGTGTGCTTCGGGTTTTTGAGCTTCATACAATGAGACTGATTGCATCACTTCAACTACTTGGGGGAAGTGGTCTCTGGATACTTTTTGGTACACATTACTTCAGCCTTCAGTGGGAAGAAAGATGAGAAGAACTATTCAAGCGTGAGATGATACGTTGTTGATCTATCAAAGCTTCACATTGAGAAGGCTCAAGTTCAGAAGATTATTCAAGAGCCTCGAAAGCTTTGGTGGTGGAAGTTTAAGAGATGTTGACTACAGGGAGCATAACGATATCCTCATTACGATATTCATGTCAACATCATCTTAAGTTGAATAATGTCCTTTGTAAATATTAAAAATCATAAAAACAAAAAAATATTTTCCTATTTAATAAAAATTTTATAAAAACAAATACAAATATACATAAAACATCACAAAGAAAATAAAAATCTAAAAAATAGAAAATTCCAAAAATAGTTTTTCAAGGCATGTCTTCTGGTATCGATAACATTTACGGTCCTAGAAATGTCATTCAATAATGACACGGGTCTTTAAATGAAGTTCGAGCAGAAGTTCAAAAAGTTTTTCAAAACATGCCTAAATGGCTTGCTATTACTTCAGATAGCAACCCGGTTTTCAAAATGGGGAAAGCACGTCGCCAAAAAGAAGGCTGTTCCTCCCACTGGGTGAAGTTTACCCGGGCATGAATTACTTTATATCCGTGTTTCTTCGATTTAATGTACGTTTCAGTATATTATTTCTAGTTTAAGAAGAGAAGTCTTCTTCGTATCCAAATAATTTTCCTTCTATGATTCTTCTAAAAGTTATTTGTGTTTAAAATGGTGGTTTAAAACTATATTTGAAAATCAATCGGACATAGACTTTTCATAAAATTTGCCACTCAATCTATGACAAAAGAATTAAATTTTTCATTGAATTTTTTAAAAATCAAATTGAAAACATGTCATAGATTGAGGGGGAGAGTGATTTCAAATTTTAAGTTTAGATCATCAAATGATTTCTTTATACGTCTCAAGTAGTGAATACATATGTGCTGTTATGTGTCAGAGTATGAATTTTTCATGAGTTTCGTGTTAAACTCCAAATATTTTATAAACTCATCATAGCTGACAATAACAGAGTACCTCATAATTTGAGGGGGAGCATCGTAATATTCCTTCATCAGAATATAATATAATCAGACCGCATTTTGCCCCAAATTTTCTAACTTATTTAAATCAATTGGGATCATAAATCTCAAAAGGTTTGAAATTTTTGATCGGGGGAGAGAATTTGATTTAAATATTGTATTCTGATAAAATGTGATGTTTTGGACCCAAGCGTAGGATCTCCCATATGTGCTAAACTCTTTCGCATATCGATGTACATATTGAGGGGGAGCATATGGTTTATGATGGCAATTGTGGAAGTATAACAAAGACCGACCTTGCATTTATTTTATTGGAGTTATAAGGATGGTAAGGTTAGGTATTAGTTCCCACGATCCCGCCAGAGTCGGATGGATCTACCCAGGGACAATCCACTAGTTAGTGTAGAAGTCCCTAGGTATGATTAAAAAAGGAGTAAAGTGAGAATAAGGGAAGAGTGCCGACTGAGATGGAGCTAGTACTAGAACAAACCCAACAAGGTTCTAGTAATGAAGTCTCGGTAAGCACTGAAGGGGTTGAAGAATGAAAAAGAAATATAATGAGAAAGGGTGAAAAGAAATAGCCCTCCAATTATTCAACCTTAGGGCAGAAATCGGGTTCAATTCATATGCTACTGGTGGTTACTAAGGTAACACCGGTATTGAAGACAAGACGTCATGGACCCAGTGACACACTGCACTAAACTTCCTAGCCACTAAATTTCTCTTAAACGGACTTGTTTCATTCTCATGGGGAACCCTGCATAACCTATCGACTGATCATTATGAGTTATGCTGATATTGAAATAGGAGACACCGCTCGAGTCTCCAACAACCAAAATGCACTACTGAGTCTAGAGCCAAGAGATCATCAATAAATCTCGCTAGAACACTAATAATTTATTCACTTGGTTTTCACACACTGTGGAAACAAGTAAGTTCTTAAGAGTCCTACGCATTATCCTTGTGGTATTGCCAGAACATCAGAGTGATACGTAAGTATTCACAATGAAGATGGAAATCCCTCTAGATCCAACATCAAACAAACTCTTGGTGGGTGACATGTGAGATCCTTCATGGATCAAACTTGTAACAACTGGAAAGAAACGATGGGGCGATTCGCATTTAAATCAAACTTGTTTCAGGAAATGAACTGACGGATACTTTTGGAAAACCTTCGATGTGCTCAGCAATTGTTTTCAAGCACATCGATTGTGCATAAATTTTCAAACAAAAGTATTATTGATTGAAACTTGATTGTACTCATATAACTTTCGTCGTATTGCAAAAACTCTTTATTCAGCAATACGCGACTGTCTTTCAAATCAATTTCTCATTAATCAGTGAATCCTAATTCGCTGGTTCACTCACTTCGTGTTGTCTACTTTGAGACGCTCCGGTTTGAGAATGGCTAGTACAGCTGCGAAACCCTGTCAATGAAATTCTTTGGAATTCTACCTGTTCACAGGCAGTATTTATACTGATCAACGGGGAACCGTGGTTCTTGCAACCCTATTCAACGAAAGTGAACAAAGACACTTTCGTGTGTTTATTGCTAACTGTTGTTTGCAGGAACACCCGATGGTTGCAGCTGATGGCTAATGAGACGTCAATTCATTACCTTATGCTCACACCTCACACTCTCATTCAAAGAAATCATGATAGCAAAATGACCTACAATAATGCTTCCACAACTCTGATGCTAAATATCATGATCCAGAAAAGTGTGAGCGTGATGGTCCGATGGTCACTACATCACATGAAGGCGATTCCACAAAGGATGATTTGGAGATTTACGGTGGCTGATGATCTCAAAGAAAGCTCAAAGATCACAACATCACATGGAAACATTACTGCATGAGATGTCTTGGAAATGTATGTTGGATGATGTTCTCATAGAATTCTCAAAGATCATCAAAGCCTAAAGAAAAGTCATCAAAAGTCCACTGCTGAACGTACAAAGATAGCACTTGAAGAATCAAAGGATAAAAGCTAGAGCTAAAGTTCAATTTATGGAATGCTAAGCTTCAATTTGTTTTTTCTGGGGTGACCTCCCTGAGGGGGAGATTGTTAGGATTAAGAAAAAAGATCGATCACCTCATGTATTTTCATGCTTAGCGTAGCTCTTAGTTTTGTTTTTATTAGATTAGATATTATAGTAATAGTTTAGATTTAGTCTCATCGTGGAGTTGGGTCGGGTCTTTACCACTGTCTGCTCACTCCCTAGCCCACTTTAGGGGCGTATACTGTAAGTGTTTATATACCCTTTCCCACACAAGGGAAGGGTTGATTGATTTCAATAACACACACACAAGTATGTTTTTCTCTCTCAAGAAATCCTCCCATCTCTCTCTTTCTCTCTCTAACTCTAACAATGTTTACCATTTACTTGCACAACCCAAGATCACCCGATTCACCACATAATCAACACATATGTACGATCCAAAACAAAATATTTATTTTGAATAAAACATTTCTTATAAATACAAAAACATTTTGTATAAGTTTAAAAACGTTTGTCCCATTTTTTAAAAAATGTAAAGTTTGTAAAAATAAAATTCCTTTGATCATTCAACAAAATAAAGTTTGTTTGTTCATACCTTTAGTTATTAATCGTTGGATGCAAACTTATTTGTTGTTGAAGCATAATTGAGACGTCGAGAGATGTTGTCGTATGAATGCATTGATGATTTGTGATCACGAGTAACTTAAGAACTTTACGTTATGTGTTGTAACTTACATCTTTATCATCATCAAAATATGAAGAGGATGTTTAGATTAAATATCGTAATATTTAGGCCAACATGGTTCACCTGCATGGCTTAAGATGATAAGTCTGTTTCAGAGTCCTAAAGATATTTATCAGTCCTTTAGGTTTCTGATGGTTTTGTCACTTCCTTGCTCTTTGCTAGCTGACTCCGTTATTAGGTTACAAAGTTTTCATTCAGTTTTGACTTTGACTTTTGCAAACCCAGACTGTTTTGGCAAATAAGATGTACATCATATCTGAGGTGTTATCCTATGATATGTGAACACTAAGTGAGTCCCTTAGAACAACTGTTCTTCCCTTCAAAGGTTTTCTTGATTCTGACTTCTCTAATGTTCTCTCATAAGGTTTATACCTTTGAGTCTTTTGGATAGCTGATAGTGATTAGTTGTGTTGATCATTGGTCAGAGATAAACTTTGCTCTTTGGTTTACGTGTTGACTATATCAGAGAGAGAGTTGGGTCTCTGATGTAATCAACTATCTTAACTTAGGCTGCTTTAATGTTTCAAATACTTGTGAGGGATAATTTGGTCATACTTTGACTCAACAATTAGAAATCATGATTAAAGGTCTTACAAAGATTGAAATAAGATTACTATGCCTGAAGCGTTGATGTTTCAAGGTTTAGTGATGATTCCATGATGTTTTGACCTTCAAATTATGGTTTGTTGAGCCTCCTCTTGCTCCTGCATTTTTCCTGTGATTCAAGGATGAATTTAAACTTTGGAAGAGAGTGAGAGAGTTTTAGGTGAATTGTTTAGAGATAATTGAGAGTGAGATGATTCAAATGAGCACACATGAGGTTTATTTATACTACTCTCAAGACGTAGGGGTCATCAATTGTTAGGAATATAAATATTCATATGAAAGACTCGGTCACCCCGAGTATCCATTTGTATTATGTTACCTCATAGGCTTACTAGTAGTAGTTAAGTTATCATAATAGTAGTTTAGTAATAGTAAGTATTTGCGGAGTTGGGTCGGGTCTTTACCCACCGTCAGCTCACTCCACAACTCATGTAGGGCCGTTTATGTGTAACACCCTTTCCCACACAAGGCAAAGGGTTGGATGTTCATTTGCTTTCAAGCTAATCTATTTCACTTTCTCTCACTAGAATATCCCAACCTATACTTTCTCTCTCTAGAATTCGGATTTGACTTGAATCTCTCCTTGTGTTATGATATCCAATATCTTACAATTGGTATCAGAGCCAGGTTTGATTAGCTAGATTGTGTGTGCGTTTTCTTGGTTAGTTTAGATCAAAAGTTTGGTTTTTGAAGGTTTATGATCTTATTCTTGACATTCTTTGATTCTCACATTTGTGGTGTTAAAGTTTGTGTTTTTAGTGTTATTATAACCTTCTAAGATCAAGTAGTACAAAAGAAACCAATAAAAAATGTTCAAAAGGGTGATTTGTAGGTGTTTTTAGGTGAAAAAGGCTTCTGTGATTTGAGTCTCGGAGAGAGTTTCTTCACTGCGATTTGAGTCCAGCAATTTGATAGTGACACTTTTGTCCGGTTGCAATTTGTCAGTTAGCTACTGCGATTTGAGTGTTGCGATTTGGTGGGTTTCTGCGATTTGAGTCCTGCAAGTTGAGATCTGGGATTTGAGGTTTTCAGTTCTACGATTTGAGGTTCAAATTTTGTGATTTGACTGATTTCTTCACTGCGATTTGCTCATGATTTTTCATTGAGATTTGATCAAGAGGACTCATTACTTTGTGCTCAAACCACGTACAATCAATTCAACCAAATTTAATCACAACATAATCAAACATAACAGTAGTTCACCTAATCCAACAAACAATCATTCCTTTTAAGATACAATCACTAATCATTGTATCGATCCAACGATTATCATAACACATCCAAGTTATCATTTTCTCATGATTTCTTCTTGATTTTGTAAAATCCTGAGAAAGTAACATTTTCTCGGTTTAAATCACAGAATTATAAAATCTCGTGCACATTTACACCATGTCTACGGATTCAGACTCTTTTTTATCTAAGGTACCCAAATTTTTCAACACGTATGATGAACTTAAGACCTCCAACCATGTACAACAAATAAACGTGTTTGGTTATGATAATGCCAATATGGAATCGTCGTACTCGAATTCTCAAGAGAAAGAGGTTCATCAGCCACTAATGTTACCTGATACAAAGGAAAGCTGCATTGAATGTTTTCGACTGATTCACTCACATCTCAAAGTTCTCTTTGAACAAACTGGATACTTGGGAGGATACAAACGTGCATTCGCATCACTCTTTGGACAAGATGTTGAGACTTTCACAGTCAAAATGATTATGTACTTTGATCAACTTGAACAACAACTTGACAAAGGTGAATTCTATGAAGATAGATTCATGGTTGCATTCTGTGTGATCAACAACCAACTCCATGTGTTCATTGATTTGCAATTCACAGAGGAGTATGATTATGACATTCAAATGACGAAAAGGTGCTTTGCTAACTACACTAGAATCGAGGTTGACATGTTCACAGTTACACAACTCTAACTCATGGATAATGTTAAGGAGTTCATTAAGGAAAGGGTGTAGCATCATCAATACAGTGACACAATATGTATGATCAGCAGGATACAAACGACAGCTCAGGGACGTATACCATACTTGACATGGATACAAATCACAGACCTAAAAATGATCATGTTCCATCTGCTGAGGTACATGCCACTGATGAACTCAATATACTCCCTAATGAACAACTGCATAATGATCAATTCTTAACCACTTATGACACATATTTGTTGGAAAAGACTGCTAACAATACCATTTCTAATTCAACAAATATGAATCATAATGGGGAAGAAAGTGATCATTATGCTGAACATGATGATGAGTCAAGTTCTTTGTTTATGTCTGAGTCTTTTAAATCAAATGATGTGGTTGATAAAGAAGTGTTTAATGAACTTTCAAACAGATTTTCACAACTTGAAAAACATTGCATTTCACAGGAAATCGCGATGCAACAAAAGGAAGAAAGTTTTCAAACTAACCAACCATGTAACAATCCGGAACTTCCTAATTTCCGTGAATTCTTTTTGATAAGCGATTTAAAAGCTTAGCTAGAAGCCAAAAACTTAATGATTAACCACCTGAAAAACCGTATTAATGAGATGTGTGATGTGTGTAATGATGTTAAGGCTAACAATGACAATAATGTTATTGCAACCAAAATTACTGAATTGGAACATAAAGTAGCTAAATTACATAATGATAATGAGACTTTGAATAGGCATTGTAAAAATCTAAATGATTCCATCAAAGATGAGAGGAATAGGGCAACAAAACACACAACATCTTTGATTGCTAAAAATGATGATTTCAAAGCTCAACTTCAGGATAAGGGTTTAACAATTACAGAATTTAAGAACGAGCTAAGAAAAGCAACAGGGAATAGTGTGAACACTAAGTTTGCAAAACCATCAATATTGGGGAAACCAATTTTAAAATAAAATCGAAACCAATCAGTTGTTAGACAACCGACTTCGTTTAGATCTGAACGACCAAAATTTTCAAAAACACGGTTTGCCTCCCAATTTGTTGTGAAACAAATTTTGACAAAACCAGTCACACCACATTATTTGCCTAGGATAATTGCTTCTAGTTCTGTTAAACCTCAACAAGTAGCTACTCCTACTCCCAGTTCCTCTAGGATTAGTTTGAAAACAGTTTCAAAATCGAGCATTAAGATCCAAAACTCTTATAATATAAATGACTTGTACAAGAACTATGATCTAGAAAAGGATAGGAAAAGGGCACTACTTCATAAGGATGGAATCTTAGGTTCACAACCTTGTATGATGCCTCCTAGTTTATTGAAGAATACAGCAAAGGTTCAACCTGTTAAGTCTAGGATTTACAGTAAGTCATCCACAATGCATAAAAAGCAATACAAACCTAAAACTTCTCCTAGGTGGATACAAACTGCTAAATCTTCAGAGACTGGGAATAACAATAAGTCTTCCAATATGCATAAGAAGATTAACAATCCTAGATCTTGTCATAAGTAGATATCGACTGGTAGAATTCTTAAGGATGCTGGACTTAAGTGGATACCTATCGGAAAGCTGCTTACCAATGGCAAAACCATGGTTGACCGTGAAACCCCTAAGGGTTTGGATACTGATGTCACTAACCCATATATATGCAATCAAGATTGTAATGTTAGTGCAGGTAGTCCTTAGTCAGTGACAGGTACATAGATCATTCACTACATGGGAAGACTCAAAGTCTGGAGGACAAAAGCGCGCATATCTCCTGATTCAGGAGGTTTGGAAAGTTAATGTTTATGTATGTGTGTAAATGACATCTGTTCACATTAGTTCAGGCCTCGCTCTTCAACAACTATGGCGTCTGCTGAAAACTCTTTAGGCCCCGTTCCTCAAAGAAAAGAAAGGTGTACGTTTCAGTGCGCTTTATCTTGGGAAGAAGAGAAATCTTCTAGTTTTTTACCATTCTCAATGACATGCTTCATGCTTTCTCCATGTTCGTTCAATCATCAAGTAGATCTACTTATCTTTGATTGAATTCATATTCACTTGTTCAATCAAAAATGGCAACCTCATATGCAATTTTTGAGGGGGAGAAGTGTGAATATACTACATGTTAATTGATGTTTAAAGAATGGCTATACGACTCTCCTCCAACACCTTATGTTCCACTTACTAAGGATGACTGGGATTAATGTTTTATGAATACTTCCAACCTCCAACGAATGTTGATCATCTAGTTCCTGAAGCTCTTGCTCTGGTTCCTGCTGACTCAACTGGTTCACCTTCTTCAATCTCCATTGATCAGATGCACCATCTAGATGTATTACTCAGACTACTCAAGAAACCCAATATCGAGTTATTCCTCAAGGTGTTGATGATGACTCTCATGATAATGTAGTTGCACACATGAATAATGATTCATTCTTTGGTTCTAAATCATGGATTGTTGTTCCCTCCAATGTGCAATCTGTAAATCAACCACAAGAACATAAAGGAAAATGTTGGCTAAAATGTCAAAACGGCTAAGAATTGGGACATGGAATGTCATCTGATCACGGAGTTTATTTGGAATCCCTTATTTGAGATTAAAGTTGACTTTCACAAAGGCGTGATCTTATTTTATCTTGAAGTCAGGATTGGTTAGTGTGACAAATGGTAATTTTCATAAATTAATTTAATAATAAATTTCTATTTATTATATTTATTTTGAGTATTATATGCATTTTTGCATGTTTCTGCATGTTTCTGTACATTTCTGAACATTTTCGGGAGTTGTCCTGCACACTGTAGCTTACAGTCACTACTGAAAAAGTCTATTTTGTCAGTAAGCATAAAATATTCCATTTCGGATAGTTACTGACAAGTTTCGTAATTTACTGAGAGCTTTCTCACATTTTTCTGAAAAACAACGCCGCACGTGAACAGACAGCACAGTACCTATGGTAAAAGTCAATTAAATATATTTTTGAGTCAGTAATGATATTTTATTACATTTCTGACAAAAACCGGGACGTTACGGTTACATTTAAGCTTAAACCAACACACGATGCACCAACGAGGAATAAAATTCTTATTTGATCCCCCTCACTTGGTTACCTAAACCGGCCACAACCCAACCTCCCTCACTAAAATACAAGAAATCTCTCTAAAACCATTAAAACACCCTTTTACCCAAAGTTTATTACTTTAACTAGTGATATTTACTTGTACATGGACAAACACTTGCCTAGATCTAAATTTTCATCTTCTCATCTTCCTAAAATACTCTCTAGCCAAAAGTTTCGCAAGAATTCAAGATCCACAAAATTTTATTGAAATTCAAGTTAATTGGGTAATAAATTCAAGAGTTTCGGGTTAATCGGAACGTGTTTTGGGTAAATTTGAATCAATTTGGGTCTCCTTTGGTCTTGCTAGCACACGTACAAACACCATCTTTGTAAGAATCCATCAAAACTTTTTTAATCTTGTTCATATTATGTTCTTGTGATGTTAAATGAGGTTACCAAGTGCTAAATGTATATGTTTTGCTAAGATGAAAAATATATATAGTTATGTATGCATGCATGTACTCGACTACATTAAATGCCATTATGGTCATTTGAGTATTTCTTGCTTGTGTGGTAAATCTTGTTGCTTGTGGTACTAATTTGATGATACAAATGTAATTAGTGTTAATTACACGAGTTTAAGGAGATATATACACTTTTATACATATATATACAAATCGGCTACAACTAAAATTATAAATTATTGGGGTTTTGAAAAACATAAAATTTTGGCTCAAGTGGTGAAATGATGGAAATTTTACTTGAAAGACTATATTAGAACATATACCGAATTAAACGTAACTAATTGTATTTAACTAGTAAAAATACAATTTTTGGTGAAATTAAATGTTTTTGGCCGAAAATAATTATTTTGGGTCGAATAGAGTGACATTTGATCAAACTTGACTTTCTAGATTAATGACTTAATTAAAAGTGTTAAATACGTTTAATTATAAATCGTTACGTAATTATAAACACTAAAATGGATTTTGGGCCAAGTTGAGATTTTGAGCCCAAAGAAGTGTTCGGTGGCAGTTGGGCCGAGCCCAACAAACATTTTTCCAACTTTGACTTTTTGCCCAAAAATTGTTATCGGACGTATAAAATTAATTTTGACATAAAACGATATATATAACGTAACTTAAATCGGACTAAATGGTTTTGGGCTAATTTTTGGACTAATGGGTCCAATAGTGAAATTTTGGCCCAATAAACATTTCGGGTGACGAAAATGAGTTTTGACATATATTTGAACTTGCGACGATTATTTTTATATTGTAGAACGACTTATGTCGATAATTATATTAATAGTGACTAATATATATATTACGTACTAATTTTGCAAATAAAGTTAATGAACGGTTTATTTGAGGAATTTGCAACACTTGGGAAAAATGAAAACGTTGAATAAACGAACGGGTCATGCCCAAATTTTCTAAAAATTATAACACTTAGAGTATTTTACAAAAATACTTACACTTATATAGTTTTCTAAATACAAAGTATTTATTTCAAATTCTTAATATTTAATTATATTATAAATAATAAATAATATTTATAATATAATATTCCTTCACTAGCTTTATTATTATAAAAATTTCTCAAATATATTTAACTAATTACGAGCTTAATTAATTAAATACATAATTACTATTATTATATTTAATATATATATATATATATATATATATATATATATATATAGGGAAGGGATCGGGTACGATTTGACATTTTAGTGCGGATGGTACGGATGAATGTGGACCGCACGATCATCCGTCCATCTCATCTAATATTAAAAAAAACGCGGTGGCATTTACGTAAATACTAAAAACGTTTACACTAATTGTATAATATCAGTATAGATCTGAGCTAAAAAAAACACAAAATCAAAAAGAAAAATGATTTTATCAGAAATTAACGAAGGTACTTTTTATTATTTCATATTCTTATTATATTCTGAATTTAGAAAAGATATTCAGATATTAACTGCATTAATATGATGAATATTCTGATATTTATATTCTGAAATGTTAATTTAATCTTTTTTGTTATTCTGAATTTAAAAAAGATATTCAGATATTAACTGCATTAATATGATT
>LBNU01039388.1:4111-14939 GCA_014162995.1 Artemisia annua
AATAATTATGGGACCAGATATTGGAAAGATAGAGCAAATTCTCGCACCAACGCATGAGGTTACAGTACAAAGAACAACAAAGTGAAATGACGTTCAATTATGCTTTTCATAATTACGTAGTTGAGGTCGAGAGAGAATTTAAATATATTAGGTACCAGATACAGCTGTCACAGAACTAGACGCCTGGATTTTTAATCATAGTGAGTGAATATAGTTACACCACAGATTTTTGAATACGATCAAAAAACTGATACATGGTCTTCCCACAACATAATCAAATTAGCTATTTTGAGATTTGGCAATACCTGTCTTATTCATGATTTACGACAACTTATTGATCAAGAGGATAGGATCTGTCTGATATATGGAAACCTAGATGATACAGTATGAAGAATTGGGACATTACACACATACCATTGAGAAGCAAAAAATATATATCAACGATGGCTAAGTGTCGGTCGAGATATAGCTCTAACTAAAAAATCAATAGAGGTAGAATATGATTAATAAAAGTATCCATTCCTGAAGTCACAGAGACGTCCGTATTCTCAAACTAATAATAAGGAGACAATTCCCTATTCGATCATTCTGTTCTTGCAATGACTAATAATACAAAAGCTTACAGGGCCATAACATTTTGTCTATCAATATTGGAATTTATAAATTTGGAACGGTCTGTTTTTCACACGGACAACTTTACGTTCGCGAGATCTCCAAGAGTCAAAAAGCAAGAGGGGACTAAAAAATGTTATGGTTGTGAAAAAGAACGGCAACTACACCAATTCTACAACCAAATTGTATTTAGAGAAGTTCTTCATAGATTATAAAACATATGCTTTATTATTATGTATTATTATTATTATTTTCAACGTTTTGATTTGTCAACTTTAATATTTCAGTCTTCTTTTAATGATAAATTTGCTACGCGGTTTATCACTTATATTAATATTAATTTCAATGTATAATCAAATTCTTAAGAGCTAGCCGCCCCATCCGGAGGCGGGCCCTAAATCTAGTAAAATAAAAAAAAGTAAGTTCACTAATAAATAATAATAATAATATTTTCTGTTTAGAAATATAATTAAGACTTACGTTCTATATTATGAAATATAATATAGAGTTAGTTATTTATAAATGGTTGTATTAGTAATAATATAGTTATAAATATATAAAAATAATAGTATCGTTAGTCACGAGTTATTAATAATAACCAACCCGAGACTAGACCGTATCCCGACAAAATAAAACAACACTTCACAATCCCAGCGTCAACAAATATACAAAATCTAGTTCCTAAACCGTCACTAATTCCTAATAACCACAACTTCAATCGCAATATCACTTCGGCTAATTAATTCCACATCCAAACCACATATCATCAACCCAATATACCAACAACAATAAAAATAACAACCAAACGCCACCCACCACCACCACCATGTCTCGGTGGTGGTGGCTTATGGCTGCCGACGCATGGAACAACCCAAACGGGCTCAAAAATATAAACGAAACAACCAAACCACCTCTAATCGCTACCAACTCGACTATACCACCAATATAACATTAAACCTCACCGAGTCACGAGTTGACTCGGTGAGTTGGGACCGAGTCGTGACCCAGTTGAACTAAGAACCAAGAATCCACACGAGTTCATACGAATTTAACAAAAACAAAAGACAAAACCTTCGGTTTTTTTAATTATTACGAAATTAGGGTTTTGGTAAAATGATGTTTTTATTAAGAAAACGTGCGTTCTAGGGGTGGGGGAAGGGCTCGGTTACCAAGGTCTCGCCGGAAAATGAAGGTGGCCGGAATATTACGAAAGTCGCGGCTTAATTTCAAGATCTAGGGCGCGTGGGTCGGTTTGAAGTAAAACGGGTTGCGGGGATGAGTCGGGGATGTCCCGATCTACAAGATAGGGTAGGTGGTGTAAGTGGTGGTTGCCGGAAAATTTTCCGGTGGCCGGAATTAGAGGCGGCGCCGGCGAAGGGATAGGTGGCCGGATTTTAGAGAGAGAAAGGTAGAGAGATGAAGGAGAATGTGTGTGTGTTTTTAGGAGTGGTAAAATGAGTGAAGGGTGTAAGGTGGGGGTATATATAGGTGGAGATTTGGGTGGGTTTTTAGCTAAACCTTTCATAAAAACGGTTCGGGACTCGAATGACATAGCAAACGGACTCGAAAAATTACGAAACTTGCGCCATCGTTCTCGAAATAGTTTTTCCAATAAAATCAAGCATAAACTTCAGAGTTTTTCTCAAACTCAAAATAAATCAAATAATTTGGCAAATGAAACAAATTCGAGTTTCTCTAGGTTGTGCTGAGCTAGTCTACAAATAAATTCTCGTTCCTAATATATCTCACGCTCTTCAAATCCAATTTAACATGCTTTAAAGTTTTAAAACGTTTCAGGCTCTAAAAATAGAAGTTTGGCTAGGATTAGGTTTTAGGAAAATTACCAGATGTTACATAACATACATCATATTTAGAAATCCGTCCCGGATTTAGTCTAGGTCACCAGTCCCGGTTTTGAAGAGTTTTGGGTACTTGCGTTTAAACTCATCCTCGCGTTCCCAAGTGTACTCAGGTCCTCTCTTGGAATTCCAACGAACTTTCACAAGAGGGATACGACTCTTCTTCAATCGCTTAATCTCGCGATCCATAATCTCAACAGGTTCTTCCACAAAATGTAACTGCTCATCTATCTCAATCTCATCAAGCGGAATCACCGCGGTCTCATCAACCAAACACTTCTTCAGATTGGATACGTGGAAGGTAGGATGAACTCTACTAAGTTCAGGTGGCAATTCCAACTTATATGCCACGGGACCAATCCTTTCTACAATCTTGAAAGGTCCAACATACCTAGGGTTCAGCTTTCCTCTTTTACCGAACCTGATCACACCTTTCCAAGGTGATACTTTCAACATAACCCGATCTCCTACTTGAAACTCTAGGGGTTTACGCCTCACATCTGCGTAACTCTTCTGACGGTCACGGGCTACTTTCAATCGTTCCTTAATCTGAGCAATCTTCTCGGTCGTCTCTCGGACTAAGTCCGGACCGATAAGCTGTGCTTCTCCTACTTCATCCCAACAAATGGGCGAATGACACTTTCGACCATAAAGTTGTCTTACTGTACTTATGGTGGGTTCAAAGTACTTGCATCTACTTATATGCAGGTTAAGGAATAGGAAAAGTTGTAAGTGTTTCATGTAATCAAATATTTGGCAATAATAAGTAAAAAATTAGACACGGTGGTTGACCAGGCACTCTATGGCATCTTACTTGGTACAAAGAACCCTATGCACCCGCGAAAAGTTATTGTCGTCAAGAAAATTGCAAATTTTTTGGGTACCACATGGGTTGGAAAGACCTCTGTAGCATAACGATTCTTTTGTGCAACACCCTCTTTAAAATCCTGGGTCCGTCCCTGGTTGCATTACGTGCTTTCGCATTCTTACTAACGTGGTACATCTTCTATAAACATCAGATGAATTTAATAAGCACTTTGGGAAGTATGGAAACATAACAGATTCTGTGATAATGAAGGATCGTATGACTGGTCAACCTAGGGGATTTGGATTCATAACATATGTTGATCCCCTTGTTGTAGACAAGGTTATTGAGGACACCCATGTCTTCAGTGGAAAGCAGGTAAAAACTAAAATTCGTTGCTATATGTGGTTACGTCTTCTTGGCCTGTTTATCTTTTGTTCATATTATTTCCTTTTTTTAGGTTGAGATTAAGAGGACCGTTCCGAAAGGGTCTGCTAATTCAAAGGATTTCAAAACAAAGAAGATAGTTGTCAGGGGTATTTCAACCTCACTTGGTGAAGGTACACTACTATTTTTTTCTTTTGTGATGGTTTTCTGTAATCATATGATATTAATATGATCATTCCAACTTGTTCATATGACCAACTTTCTTTTTGAAGTATGGAAAGGTGACGGAGCACCAGATTGTACGTGATCATGCGACTAACCGATCTAGGAGATTTGGGTTTCTTGTTTTTGATAGTGTTGAAGTTGTTGATGAATTAGTATCTAAAGGAAATATGATAGCTATGGCTGATAATCAGGTGCGATTTGGTATCTCTTCTTTAGTGAAAAACATCTGTAAACATTAATATTATAGCAACCCAAAAAGTTGTTTTACATCTCAAGTGTTTTCGCATATAAGTTCTGATACAATAATTAACGCATCCAAATAAATTGTGCATAATGTATATGATGTAGGATGAGATTTTACAGGTGTAGGTCTTTTAGGAGGATCATCATATAGTGCATTTACAGTTGAATTAGGTTGACTAAGTTACTTTCTTGTAGGTGGATATAAAAAAAGTAGAACCAAAGAAAGTGACAAACCCCCCATTTGTTAGCAGGTCTAGGCCACGTTCTTTCCCTGATAAATTTAACGCCTTTGACCACCAGGAAATCACCTAGTACAGAAGTGGAACAGCATGCTATACTACACGTGCACCTAACTATTGATCATCTTCGAGTCATCGTGGCCTATTCGGCACCGCAACCTAACATTATGTGACCAATTTTTTTAAGACCAAGAAACAACAATTTCAGATTTTCCTTTGCGGGAAAAGTATTGAACGAAGAGCAAGGTCAAAAAATTGACAGGCGAGTGTGCTAAAGGCATCCATATTATAGCGAGGAAAATTGCGGCGGCCTAATGGAAGCATGCGACCAATAGGCAAAAATACAAATGCCTTATTCAAATCAATTTTAGAAACTATAAAGAGGAACGATATTTAAGCTTTAGATATATTATCTCGTATACCTTGAGATCCTTTTCCTGATCCAAAAAGTTATCTTGAGATTCGTATTTTGGACTAAGATCAGATGGATTCGAGCAAAAAATAGCTGCCACGTAGTATCTGCATCATAACGATTAATCATTTATACTATATTGTATGATACGTAATTTACAATGGTTATGAGACTACAAAATAAGATGAAGGCGATGAGCAAAATCAGTTTGGATGTTCAATATACTCCTAAGTGGATTAAATAAAAAAGCTATCCCAAACACCCTTTATCAGTTAGGTAACCAACTTATCTGTTTATTGCTTATTTTAGAAGCATCACTTTTGAGTGTTTGGCTAATAAAAACTTGAATATGCTTTTCCGCTTAGTCTGAGCTGAAACACGTTTCTTTCAGTAAGTAGTATGAGTTTGAGTTACCGAAAAGAATGATTATTTTGTATCAATATTGTTCTGTAATCATATGTACTGTAATCATATGTAGCACGGGTTATTTATACCTAAAGAAGGGATTAAAGTTCTTTGTGTTGTCAGCCAACCAAAACAGTTTTGACCCGCACTAAACTTGTAAATAGTTGTTTAGACTGTATATACCCTTTTCCTTTTCAATACCGCTCATCTTGTACCCTCCAAAAGGAAATGCAGCATCAAAAACATCAAAATAATTCACCCAAACTGTCCCAGCTCTCAATGCTCGAGTCAATCTGTTTGTAGTATCAATGTTTTTGGTGAACACACAAGCTGCAAGTCCATATTTTGTCGCCTTAGCCCTTTTTATCACATCATTGACCTCCCTGTCACGTAATACAAATTATGAGATTAATCAAGTATGCGTTTATGAGTTCATAAAAAGAATTAATTTTTGTGAGGATTTGGGATTTACTTGAATTTCAGGATGGATTGGACAGGACCAAAGATCTCATCTTGAGCTATAAGCATATAACCAACCAGGTGGCGAGAAACAACCTCCTTAATAGTGAGATTAGACATATATTGCACATGTAGCTAAGCGTATTTTGAACCTTAGAACTGGATTTATTGATGCTCAACGACACATCAATGTCCCAAACAGATGAAGACTCGATAGAATCGATGGTTTTATACAATGTTCGTAGTCTTCGGACTCTAGAATAAGTTTCTTCTTTTTCTCTAAGTAGGGATTAATTTCCCCAACATCATCATCATCATTGCAGAACTCGTAGTCATGCTACGATAATTTATCACTGTAACTGTTATACGTCAACACCAATTTATAATTGTAACTGTTATCTTAATTTATACTGATCTTAAAAGCATTAAAAAAAATGTGAACGCGCAGAGTTAGTTAAAGAGCAAACAGCTAGCCTTAGATACCATAGGAAATTAACTTTGGATTTGTCTTTTGCAGTTTATAACTATTATATAAAGCATTTTGAGTGACATATTGTTAGCTTGTAAAAATGCTTAATTTATATATAATTTGTAAATAGTAAAGAACTGATCATGCACCTTCAGGGATCTCCATTCACAATCGATCAACTTAGATGATGCAGAATCTCCGACGCCAACTATGGCCCACTAATCCTGCAGCAGAACACTTAAACAATTGAGTTACATAATCAAGCAATCAGTTGTGTTAATCATGAGCCATCTGCAGCAGGTACCTTCTGTCAGGAACCTCTTCACCCTCAAAAACTCTTTTTTAACCTCATACCAACATAAAGCTTATGATTTCTAGGTTCAAGGTACTTGTTAAGGCGACAATAAACTCTGATTGACTGGTTCTGTTCACAAATGATTCAAAATTCATCAAACATGTTTTCGGTCACACAAATTGAAAAGGTAAATAAACCAAAATCAAGAGTTTGTGTGGTCAAATAATTGATTTTATGCAAATCATATTATAAGAATATAAGTAAAATACATCTCCTGTTTTTATTTTTATATAAATATCAAATAATGTAGTGTGATACTTCCAAAGGTTGACAACTCTGTTTTCAAAAAGGTTTTGATCTATCATGACGAAACATCAATGGCAAAACCATTAATAAGATGCTTGTAACTATAAAACTTTCCTGTAAATTAATTGGTCAAACAACGTTTCAATAACAGCATCATGCTCGAGTTCAAGGTTAGGTTCATATGACGTAGTAACCGAATAATTGATTTGAAGGCCACAGATTAAAAGAATGTTTAGAATGTTCATTGATTATTATAGTATATGATCTTATCGTATCGTTATCATCATAAAAATGGTTCTAAAAACAAAAACATTGTGACATCAAGCGTCTCACCAGACTCGACAACAGTAGCTTCAAAACCTGTCATCTTCAATGATCCTCCTGCAACCATAGAAAGCCTCATTGAATGCAAGGGGTAACTCGTAACATATTTTACCTTTAACCACAATTCCAAGCTGTGAGGGTCTGGCACCTTTGATAATGAGAGCTGCAAAAGATTCATTTATGTCCATTAACTAATATAACATAACAGAATTAGAATTAGCATAAAGACCAAGGAACCAAAAATGGTGATGGACAAAATACGGAGTATATCAGATTCAGACCCATTCTGCATACCCGTATATCAACTTTCTTGCGTATAGCTGGCTTCATAAAGAGCGGCATTGTCTGGAATAAGGCTTTGTTAATCCTGATGCAAGCTTGTCAAGTGTTCCCAGTAACCAAAACATAGAATTCACACCTGCACAAAAGCGAAAAAAATTGGATACAAAATCAGAAAAGAAAAACCACCTTAGGAGGCGTTTGGGGTTTCTTATTAAGATTAGTTATCTGCTTAAAATAAACTTTTAAGTACTTGGAAGTCATAAAGTGGAGAAATACAAACTTTTTTAGTTTTCATACCCCCATCGTTCTGATGATCAGCCACCATCGACCCATCATTAGCAGCAAAAGGCGCTACCATATATCCTATACAGTTACCACAAATGTCTTTAAATAAACATATGAATAATATGCGAAAAAATACAGGCAACTAATACCTCTGCATATCATTATGGATTCGTGATTTAGATAAATTAGCTTACACAAAATCTAGTCGTATAAGATTTAAGGCAATGTAATAAGAAACTAATTCGATTTAGTAGGTTGAGTAGTAGAGAATCCGTATAATTGAGGCATAAATCCAACCAATGCTCCCTCAATTACACTCATGCTTGAGCCACTGAAAAGCAACGGGTCAAAACAAAGCATAAGATTAGATTAAAAAATCAGGAAAAAATACATTTGCTTTCGATTAAATGAAATCATAAAAATACCTTTGCTTTCGATTAAATGAAATCATCCAAACTGGGCGGTCATTTGTGTCGTCTCGAATCACCAACATTAAATCCACCATCCTTATTATATCTCACCATCGGTTCAAATACCGTACTCTTTTTCACTTGCTACATATACTTTTAAATACTTTGAGAAATATTGAAGACTAAAGAACTAATTAGGGCAATGTAATAAGAAACTAATTCGATTTAGTAGGTTGAAGCGCTTACCTATAAAGTAGTAGAGAATCGGTATAATTGAGGCATAAATCCCATTAATGCTCCATCAATCACACTCATGCTTGAGCCACTGAAAAGCAATGGGTCAAAACAAAGCATAAGATTAGATAAAAAAAATAGGAAAAAATACCTTTGCTTTCGATTAAATGAAATCATCCAAACTGGGCGGTCATTTGTGTCGTCTCGAATCACCAACACTAAATCCACCATCCTTATTATATCTCACATCGGTTCAAATACCGTACCCTTTTTCACTTGCTACATATATTATTAAATACTTTGAGAAATATTGAAGACTAAAGAACTAATTAGTGATTATATACCAGCTTTCTTCTCTTGTTGGATACTCATCATGTCTACTTGCTGCACAAAGTAAAAGAACAGAGACATATAGATCAAACATTGAAGTTAATATGGATCCATAAGAATAAAACTCAAAAAACTTACCTAACTTTTGAATGGTAATTATTCTTATGGTTGTCTCCCATCATCAAAACAACTTTCTCGTACACACTACAATAAAGAATAAGCACATGCAATATAGAATAAACACATCGAATAAATCATTGAAACTAAATAAAACTCACAAATAAATCATTGTTTTAAGATTCATTATAACCACATGTGTTCAAAGAAGACATCTAACATGCAAAAAGTGCAAAGAAACCAACATATGCATATAGAGTAACAAAGTTTCATAATTAGGGTTTTGAGAGAAAAGAGGCATACCTTTTTGTCTATGCGTGATCTGTAAAAAAAACCATAAAACGTGATACAAATAACCTGGTGAATAATCAAATCGTTATCATTATGAATAAGTCAAATGGTTGTGCAAAAAATAATCAAATGAAGGAGACTAATGTCTTGGCTTTAAGAAGGATTTCTGTGATTTAGCGAAAACCAAAAATCGTGATGGAGTTTTCTTCTTGGAGAGAGTTTTCATGATTTTAGGGTTTTTCTTTTTGTGAAAAAAAATATACGTATCATTTTTTTGATAATATGTTTTGTATGGGATTATTATTGTAGAAGATTCTTTAATTACATACCTTTATAAATTATAAGTTGCAAAATAAATTTCAAGTAATTTGTTGGTGTAGTGGTTAAGATGTATGGCAAACATAGCCACAACCCATGTTCGAATCTTTCTGCTTGGTTTTTTTGTTTACAAAAAACGAAATTTATGAAGTTAAATACACTATGTGATGACATGGCTGATAATGAATTACTGGGGAATGAGGTGGCATATTACGTGTAACGCCTCCTGTTATATATAATGTAGATATACACACACACACACACACACACACACACACACACACACACACACACATATATATATATATATATATATATATATATATATATATATATATATATGCTTTTCTAGCAAACTACATTAGATAATACTAAGTTGCCAACTCGAGGTCTCTTGGACTTGCTTGGGATTCAAAAGGTTTTTGGTGATTTTATTTGGAGATGGGAAGCATAAGCATAAAGCTTAGTTGTTTGATGGCGAAGGGTATGGAGCGGAAGAGGTGGATCTCACGATGTTGTATCGTGTTAAGGGTGGTATTGGATGAGGACGAGTGAGAAGATATTCGAACCAAGAAATATCTTCACTTAAGTATAGGATTTGTTTTTGAAGGAAAATGCAACAAGGGCAGTAATGGGTGTGGTTGGTAACTTGATCCAAGTTGAGAGAATCGGGAAGGAAATTTTCATATGGTGATGATAGAGGTTGCCCTTTATTGCGTTGTGCTAGATGCATGCATAGCAAAGAGATCACTTAGATCATGGATTTGGTTAATTTCTTCAAGGAATTTTTGATTTTCCTTGGCAATGTGGAGTGAATCATTTGGTTGATATGGATGAGGTGGATTTGTGTAGTTGGAGGTGTAGTTATTGGAGGTTGAGATGTGTAGCTTAGGATGAAGGATGATGTTTGGCCAAAGTTGTATGATTTGTAGAGTGGTTCAAAGGAGTGTCCTTGTGGATTTGGAGTATAGTTGGGAAAGTAAGTGGTTGGAGGTGTTGGTTGTTTTTCGACTTCATTTGTTGTGATGGTATTGTTTCGAGGGATTGTTTTTCTTCGCCAAACGGGCTTTTCGGTCATCCTTGCTAGCCTTGAGGCTTTTGATTTTGGTTTGTTGGGAGAAGTCATGATGGGTTTGTGTTATCATCTTTGGTTAAGTTAATGAAGAGTTGTTTAGGAGTGATGATGAGGATCTTTTGTTTCTTTGATGTTTTGGAAATGGAAGTTTTTGGTGAATCCATGGTGGATTATGGTGTGACATTTCTAAAAATTCATGTCTTATATTTTAAATAATAGTTTATTTAATAACTATCCTATTTTAATAAATTAACTTCGTAGGAAGTTATTCGTGTACATCCAATTCTTTCGACCACGACTATAATATGTCAACTCTACATTTCTTGTACTCCACTATTTTTCCTTGTAATCCTAATTTAAAAAGTTACTTTCACTTTTATTTTGGGAATAAATTACTTAAAACTATCAAAAACATATAACTACGAAAGTATTCGTAGTAATAAAGT
>LBNU01039392.1:1861-43207 GCA_014162995.1 Artemisia annua
TTTTTTTTTAAAAAAAAAACCTTTTTAAAAAAAAAAAAAAAAAAAAAAAAAAAAAAAAAAAAAAAAAAATTACCGTTACGACGAGCATTTAATTATCTTTCTATAGATAGGTACTTTGATATAATTTCGACAAAATTATTTTTTTTCGTGGTTTTCACGTTTTTTTTCGTTACTGAAATTTACATGAAAAAATCATATGTGATTTAACACTAATATCACATTTGATTTTTCATGCAAATTTCAATAATGCATAAAAAAAACCATGAAAAAAAGAAAAAAAAAAGTTTTCTGTCAAAAGTATATCAAATTGTCCGTCTATAGAAAGATAATTAAATGTTTGTCGGGATGATGTAATTATTTTCGCTTAACGATTAACGGTTTAAGAGATATTTAAGTTATAAAAGATATATGAAATATTAAAATATTTTTAATCTCAACCATTGATTTCTTTTTATATACGGGGAAAAATGAGTCTTTTATTATCTAAGAACACTCTTCGTGTAACCTTTGTGTGTCAAATTGCCGCTCTTCTTTTCGGTGTACCATCTACATGTTTTCTCAGAGTAAATTGGCCCAATTAGTTGACCCAAAAGCCCAAAGAGGTTCTTACAATAATGGCATTGATCCCAAATGTGCAAAACCAGCAACATCTCATTTCTTCATTTCATTACATCCCCAAATTTGAAAACCCCAAATCATCAAATCACACTTTTATATTTTCCAATCAATCAAAACCACAAGATCTAATTAAAAAAAAAAAAAAAAAAAATGAGGGCGGTGAAGAGAACAAAGGCTTGAAGCCCTGAATACGATCTGAATGCAAAGTTGCGGGAACGCCTGTTTGGATTAAGTGTCGTCGCTTTGTTTCGCCTCCGCGCGGTGCCTTCACCGGCCTTCTCTTTCGTAAGACTTTTTTTTTTTTTTTTTTTTTTTTTTTTTTTTTTTTTTTTTTTAAGTACATTTTTATTTTAGGTATATATAAATTTTGACCTGATAGTGATGCAACAGTTTTAGGGTTTAGGGTATGTTTTTTGACCTATGGAATGATGTTTGGAATCCCGCTATATTGTGTTTGGGAGAATGTTGTCTTAAGTTTTGATGCAATAGAAGAATAGATTTTTAGTGTTATAAAAGCGAACTGGCTTTGCTTAGTTGTCAGTGAAATAAGCAAGTTTGATATAGGGGTTTTGGAGTTGCTTATTGAAATGGTAACCATAAGGTGCGGCTTTAGTCATCACATTTTCTGGGTCCGAGAGTTATATAGATTCTTTTGGCAGAAGGAATCCGATTTATGTTATAGATTAGCAATGTGTGAAAAATTATGATTTATCACGACAATATGGTTAAACATTTTATCTCCAAAACTTGGGCTAAGGCTCTAAACAACTGATGAAGACGCATCAGAACACGTATGAGCTTAAGACTCACATCGGTGTGCTAACTTCTTAATACGTAGGCTGTAACAAAGGAGAAGAAAGGTCACCAGCATTTGCCACCTTCACTTGAGGCAGGGATAGCTTCATTTGATTCAATATTGGAGTCCGATACTCGATAATAGTTCATACAGAATTTCTAGCACTCTTATTATAAGCTAAAGCAAAGCTTTACCTCAAGTCTGTGCTCTAAGCTATTTGCATTAATATTTCCATTGACTGGACTCTGAAATATCCGATCGAAAACATATGTTGTCTACCACATCATTTGTTGGACTATGGGTTGGGTTGATGCTTGTGTTCAGGTTGGAGCGTCTCTGTAGGTGAGGTGAGTTAGCTTATGTTTGTGTGTGTTTGTAGTGGAACGTCTTCCACGTAAATTGGAAAAGGGGCCAACTATTGTAAATTGTATTAAAAACCCTTAGACCAATCTCTAAAAAAATGAAGCTGGTGGTCCGCTTTCCAATTTATCTCATCGCCGGAGCCGCACCACTCAAACCACAAACATACATGGCCTATTTAATTGACGTACCGATCGTGACACTTGCATTGGTGACACTTGCATCGACCGCATTGATTGTCTACCCGATGAAGTAGTCGTCATATATATTGGCAATTGAATATTTCGTAGGGCAGTCGGTCGAGACGTCAATGCAGCTGGCTTACAACATTGACTCCAAGCGAGGGCTTTGCTCAAGTCTATAATGAGAGTTCGAGAAGTTTCTTATGGTCTATTACCCAATATGTGACTCGGAGATCGAGTCAAATGGGAGTAATTTGTGCCTTGCTGACGACCTTTCCTCTTCTTTATTACAATCTATTTATTGAAAACTTGGTATGCAGCGAGAGTTTTAAGCTGATATGTGTGTAGAGTGGAATATGTGTGGCTATAATGTGAATTGCAAAGGGCCATGTCTGTGTGTGTTCGTAATAGGAGTAGAATGCCTCCATGGGTTGCGTAGATTGTAAAGGGTGCTAGAGGTGTGAGAATATTATATAAAACCCTAGGCCGAAAACCAAAATATTGAAAACTGAAACTACATGTGATTCACGATAACACGGGACGATTTGCACTATGTGATGGTTTACATTCGATGTGGGTAGAAAACGTGTTAATTGCAGAACAAGATAAATGATATGTTGGTCGATGATAATTCCTTTGTATCTTTTAGGGAAGGTATTCATGTGGAAAAGTTGAACTGTAACCTAAATATGTCCGTTAGTCGTATACGACTTGTACTTGTATAAAAGGCGCATGATAAGTATCTCAAGGCGCAAGTTGAGGTATTTTTAATGTATGTGATAAATATTGGGGGATACCTATAAGCGACTTTAACATACTTGAAAATACATTCTAAAAGTAAATAGATAAACATGAAATTGAATTTAGAACTTTTAATATAAGTTTTCATAATTGTAGTTTTATTATGGTTGAGAAGGTGAACCCGTGCCTGACCTTTATGCTAAATGGGTTGGCCGTGTCAACGCACTTACGACTGTAACCTTTATAACCCCAACCCTTGTATATTTTCTGTGTCGTGAATTTCCACCCCTACTATAAATAGCAATAGCATCATAGTTTATTTGTTTGAGTGTTAATTGGAGAATCTACTCTTTTATTTTGCAATTATGTTTTAACTTGTTGCTGGACAAAAACTATATTCTTTACTCTCTCCAAGTATAACTTGGAAGAGATGGAGGGATTTGTCAACATTGATATCACAACATTCTGAGATTATTTTGCAAATTATGTTAGTCCGCAATTTTGTAGTTTTAAAATATGGCATATAATTTATTTTTACACTAAAGAGATGTTGCAGTATAGTTAACTTAGCTGGGATGGACAAACATACTTAGATAGTGAACTTTTGCCTGCTTAAAATCTTAGTGTCTATGATCTGTAACTTCTGAATGGTAAGAACTTGACTAACTTGCTTCTTTTCTTATGTATACAGTATGATGATATCTCATATTATGTGTGCATCACATTTGGATGTATATTGATTGTGTACTGTCCATTTTGGGTTTTGGGCAAAGTTTTTATATACCCCTAGGCTCGTGACATATCTTACGTTATTCCATCTAAAAAGTAATATGCCACTTCTACATCATTTCTCTCTCTAGCTCTTATCCTCGGCACAAAAACTACGATATATTTTTTTTTGGGTAACCGTGGTTTCCGACCTTTTGGCCGACTAATTGAAGATGTAGGGAATTCTTGGATCCTAGGTGGCTGAATAAGTAACCCCATGTAATCAAAGAAATAAGACAAAACTTAAGACTTGACTTAGGTCACACACAAAAATTACTTTTCACTGAATTGTGAGCCGTATTTAGCAGAAAACTCACTTAACAATTGTAAACACGCATATGCATTCAATAATCAGGACCTTTTTTTATGCTAGTTAGTAGAGTTATTTGACCAAGTGCTAGGATATCACCCCTAAGGCCTAGGGTATTATTCAAGTGCCACCTATATCATTATCAAGTCATTCCTTGCTACATTGTATCTTTTAAGTGTTTCTCACATTGCTTTAATATTGACATGACCTTATGTTATGTTACCCGAAGTTTTGGTACAACATACATTGGTTTTGGCAGCCCACAGTTATGCTAATTGCATTCCTTTGCATATGTGTAAACTAGCTTCATCACTGCCAAATTTAATTATGAAGTATTTAACAAACAAAATGGTTTTAATGTGTATTGCTAGGTTCCCCTGTTACACGCTGGGCATCAGTCGCTTTTGGTGCAGGAATTGGTCTTGGATCTGCATACTCAGAATGTTCTCAGAAATTCGACACACCAGTTGCTAAGGTAGGTATTGTCACTTTCGACAATAGATTATTGCTTATAACATAGTTGCTGATGCTAATATCTTTTGTGGGTTGTGTCAACATGTAATCTACAGTACTTATGAAATAAATTCGACACACACACAACATGCATATATGTGTAACACGCATACAGCATGCATTTATTTGATTTACAAAAGCAATTTTACTAAATACTTGCCAAAATTTTCAGGAATGAGGGTTGAAGCTTATTGTCGAAGTTGTTGATGTTTTGAGAATCAACCCAAATGGCTTTTGATTTTAAGTTGTATGAATTACAAGAGTAATAATTGTGGCAATACCCTTTTGTTAGTTTAACATACCAATGATGTATAATCAAATATATTTAAGTGCCATCACCTGATTTGAGTTATGGGGTTTTGACTGCATTAGTACCAAGATATATTCTGTGCGATGGCTACCATTTAAAGTGGTGAACTGAACGAGATTGAATTGAAACCGTGAGCTTTCGAATAGAATGTTTGAAATTTTCAACGGGTATTTATAATCTTATTTCTACCACGAAAGGGAAGGAGTTCTGCAGGCATAAGTTCGTATATATGTTTGGACATGTGTTTTTAAATGACAATTCTTATTTTAGGAACCAGAATAAGGCAACATTTGGTTAAAGTTGAAGATGGTCTAGTAATCATACATATTTTTTCAAACTCAATTTTTTATAGGATTTTCTTTGTGTTTTTATAAATTTGGTGGCTTCACATCTAAAGAAAGGACAAAGGACTAAAAGTAGTAACTAAAAAGAGTCTATCACACACAATTTTGTTTACACTGTTGCATAACCTCTGTTGGTTCAAAACACATTTCTATCCTCTTTATCACATTAGCTACAAGCTATTGATTGAATTATATTCAACTTAAGTAATATCCAGACGAGTAATCATCTCTTTATCAGACTGTTTTTCCCGTCCTCTTATCCCAACTTGGTCATTTATGTTCTGAAAAAAATAAAAAAATAAAATAAAATAAAATAAATAAACAATAAAAAAAAATAAAAAATAAAAAATCAATCATTCATTTATTCCAAATGATTATTCAAGAATATCAAAAAAAGATTGGAAATAAAAATGCACTTGACTCGTATATACACGAAAAATATATAAACTTAGACTTACATTTACTTCTTCTCTACAACCAACCCATTATGCAACCAATTTCTCATGATTGTAAAAGCTTCTTCTGCATCTTGATCATCTTCAGCTGATGCAGGTCTATGAACAAACCCATGACCTCTTCCTTTAAAGACGACCACCTTCGATCCTCCAACATTATCCCTGTCGATTTCTTCCAAAACCTGCACAGAACATAACGGGTCCTCATCACCCGTGATATACAAAACTGGGACCTTAATCTTAGCAGCAACAGATGGCTGGATTCTTGTGCCATAAAACGATACTCCAAGGGCAAAATAGTCATTATTGTCATTAGATAGGACATCTATTACTTTTCCACCACCAAAGCAGAAGCCAATGACCCCAAACTTCTTTGAGGATCCTGCAGCAAAGAATTCATCTACCATCCATTTGATGGATGTTGTGATGTTCTTTATAGCGGTTTGGGTGTGAGTAGCTAGCCATGGATCAAATGAGGACATAGGGCGGTCTTTTTGCCATGGGTCTCCATTGAATAGGTCGGGTAATAAAACGCTGTGACATAAGATTGTTAGCACAATGAAGTTAGTTGTGAAGGTTGCTAATATGGCCTATGATTAGAGGTAGAAAATGAAACAGATCAGCAATTAGAGTTAGTACCAAAATTATTTTAGTACTAACTATATTACTGATAAACAAATTAGATTACTATATCAGACTATCAGTAATATAGTTTAAGTAATCAGAGTTAGTACTAAAAGTATTTTGACATGTCTTAAAAATTACAAATTCTGACATGAACTGTCCACCCCTTGTCCAATCTGCCTACCTGCCCATTTTGCATCTGACCCGTAAGCCTTTTATACTACCAATTTGACAATTCAGAAGATAATCAACATACTTGTATCCATTGCAGGCGATACGGTAGGCAAAATCTCTGGTGGAAGACTCTTCAAAGCCAAAAATATCCGACAATAGCAAAATTCCAATACCATTGTTGTTCTTTACTGCAGTGAGAAGATAAGCAGCAACACTATCAGATCCCTCACCTATTGAAAGCTCAACTCCATTCACCAACTCACATGCCTCCTCATCGGTGTCGTCTTGGGTTTGCACATGGCTACAACACAACCTGCGACATCTTTCTCTCGGAAGGGATCGTNTTTTTTTTTTTTTTTTTTTTTTTTTTTTTTTTTTTTTTTTTTTTGGTGGACACTTATTTTGTAACTACGAACAAACCGGAACAAAAGTAAGCACAATAAGTCAGTGACCAATAAGCAAAAGTGTAAGTACACTACTGTTTTATTCAATTTGCATTCTTATAATCAGATTAATCATGTTTACGAAAAGAGATGAGAATTTGGAGACTTACTGAGATATGTAGGTGTGAAGACAAGGCTGCGAGTTGAGGCTTGAGAACAAAATTGGAGCTTGTTGCTACTGCCGACGCCATGAAAATGGCAGAAGTTAGCCCCATCTCTGGCTCTGGTTCCTTCTAGTGAGTGTAGTAGTGTGTGTAAAGTGACAGATGATTGGAAGATATTTGGAGAGGAATAGTACAAATAAATATCTGGTGGGAGAATTTTGGCCTCATGATCATATATCATGCATGACACAAAGATGATGTGGTCAACACTTAATAAAGATATGCTTACTTTCCATTCATGGAACAAGCAACATAACTAGGGTATCAAAAAAACATCAACCATATTTGCTCAACTTTGTAAGTTTGGAACTACTTAAGCCAAAAGTTCATAAACACATATATAATAGCTTTTGTAATGTGGATTTAATATTTTACTCTTAGGATTTCAACAACTTGTAGTTTGCAGTCAAGAGTATTATCAAGTTTGTGAAAACATGGATCCCTTTATTCTGCTACAAAGATATGAATGTTTACAAATTGTGATACAAGCACTAAAGCACAAACTGTTAACATGTAAAACTCCAGATAAAAGAATGAATGCGTATTAGAATGAATATTAGATTGTGGAAATACATCATAACAATTTACCAACAGTTATATAGTTACCCACAACTGTAAATCGAAATAAGAACCATAGAGTAGGTAATAATAAAAACAAATATTATACAAAAAACCTAACTAACTTTTAGAAAAATAATAAAAACTGTAAAAATATACAATAAAATCTATTTCATGTTCAAGGACTGAATAGCAAGCTTGGCAGCAGTCATGGAGACTCTATTTTTGACAAAACTCAAAGAAAACTCAAGCCGTTCTTCCGTTTCTTTCATATCCATTGCTTTTAGTTTTTCTTCCTGCAACTTCAACATTTCTGATTGTGTAGATCCTGTCATAACAACTTGTACATTATATCCACGTATTTCTAAAACTGTAACAATTTGCAAAATAATTAAGAACTAAAGTTTATAATTTCAAAGGAAAAGCAAGACGACTAGTTTATCACACATAGTAAGGGGCAAGATGGACGCATCAAATGGGTTAAGGTTAAAATGCGTCAATTTTGGTGCGGGTCAAACGGGCTGGGTCTGGTGGGTTGATCTCCAAACGCGTTTTGTGCATATTTTCAGAACTTCGCTAGAAATAATTAAAGGGTCAATTATAATTACAAAAATAAATAAATGTTATAATGTGCATATAGAAATGCAACATCTTGGTCCCTTCTTAGTATAACTTTTAGAAACAAAGTACAACCCAAATCGACTCATTTATATAACTAGGTCAAACTGCAACCTCTAGTAGTATTATGTAAATGGACTAACGGACCAATGACTACTTACCCGACATATTCTGAAGTGCAGAAAAGGACACACGCTCAGCAAAAGACGGAATGAAAGATTCTTCACAATCTAAAGAAGGTTCTTTTAAAGCCCATTCTAACGAGTTTGCTGTTTGGGTCTGCAACGGTGCATCTTTCCCAGCCTAATCATTACCATAAACAAAATTAAGTTCATAATTTTTGACATGCATAATGGAAGTCACTATAGAATGATTGACAACATCTTTTGCTACTTTGCTAGGTGCATATGCACATGATACCAGTCACACATACCTTTAATTTTATTTCCAAACTATTCAAACCATGAAGAGCTTCTTTGAGTTCAAGAACCTTAGAGCTTATTTCACTTTCATTCTGTGGAACATTGTCCTGCAATGGTAATACTACTCCCTCCAAGAAAGGCTCTGACTGCAGAATGACAAAAAGTAAGGGTACCCTTTTAGAAACAGTAACTTTGGAACAAATAATGCAGAGGTTGAATAATGGGAGGTTTTGGGGTAATTGATCAATATGGTTCGGGTTGAACGGAAGTATTATTTTGTATGCATATTAAATGACTGTTTACAGAAACAATGCTATTCTATATCTTTCAAATAAAACGATTTAGAATGTTGCAAGTTTTTTGTTTTGGTAACCATGGTTTCCGACCTTTTGGCGAACTAATCCAGGGGGTTTGACTATTTGAGCCCACCGTTACACATACTCAAACTGGGTAAAGCCCTCCCCCTTTTGGAGTAGCTAGATGGTGGGCGACTTTCAAGCAGTTTGATCCATTTGACTTCCCCTTTTAAGACCTTGTATAACTATTAAATATTAAATATAGCTCATTATTATATTTTTGAATTGGTTATAATGTAGGATACAAACTTCCACCAACATTGTTTTATTTCGTTTTCCATTAAACAATATCTCAACCCACTCATAACTAATGAGTTGAAATTAGATTGACTATCCATATATCTAAGATATAAAGTACAACTAGAAGTATGTGACTTCAATTACCTTTGCAAATTTAACAAGTGTGACACGACCAATGCCTCTAATGGTGACTAAGGCCCCGACATCTAATTGTTCAACCTGTCACAACACTGAGACTGCAATGAGTTTAACTGAAAAGATACAGAAAATTAAAATGAATTTAAACTTATGAAGAAAATAATCAACTACTGGAAGCTTACCTTATCTATAACAACCAAACAACCATATCTAGCAGCAAAAGATGCTTCTGAGGATGTGGAGCTCACGACAATCGGATCTAATACAAAATGCACAAAAAGTTTCTTCTTTTTAAATAAACACTGCAATTACACAAAGATCAATATCAGGTATGTTTATAAGTAAGAGGCCATCAAGATGTGACTATAGCAGTATATAGTAGAAGATTAAGGGGTGTTTGGATGTATTTTAAAAAACGATTATGTGATTTGAATGTGATTTGAATAAGAATTATATAAACGAGTGTGATATACGGGTTTAAGAGAAGGTTTTCGGATGTGCTCTTGTTGTATGAAGTTGTACCACTTAGATATTTAGTTGTTTGAGTGCTTGGAAAATTCTGATCATCTAGAAAATTACTGGTGATTGAGTCATTGAGGAGACGCCTCTTGTGGGATGAGAGCAATATGCTGTTAAATTAGGTTAAAAAGAAACAGTAACTAGGTAACTTTACTTACACTTTAATAATCAGTTTAGTTACAGCTAATATGAAACCAAGTATCCAAAACTGATCAATTTGACAGACAATGAGAAGCTGAATTTGTTTTTTTGGAAACGTTACAAACTAAAAATTTGAAGACCTCTTAAATACCTCATCCAACAACTTGAGGTATCTTGCTTCAAATAGGTGAAGTGTTTTAGTCTCAGATGGGACAAGCACCTGCAATATATTAAAAAAATGTCTACTTAGTTACACAAACAGTCAACTAAATGATATTTGGAACTAGAAGTAAATAGGACTTTATATAACTTTGACATCATATATGACAAAGCAGTAATTCAGATTTTCATGCAATTGACTTGATCACTCATCAGGTGTTTGATCCTACCCGTTGCAGCATTATAATTATATTTCATATATAGTGTTTTATTTAACTTTTAAGGTGTCAAATTCAACACATTTACTTGTAAACGGGTCAATTAGATTTATGTTTCATCTCCAACAGGTCAAATGGGAAGAAAACGAAAACTGGTCAAACGGGTTGAAAGTCACCCAAAAAGGTACTTTGTGCCTAAAATCTCCAAAATTGTATTAAATAAAGAAACAGAATATTATTGATATAATATAGATTTTGTAATCATGCTTGACACACAAAGTGATGATTAGATTAAAGATTGGACAAAGTGTTTCGGGTCAACCGGACCGACCTGACCCCTTTTGACTAGTCCATTCTGCTAGTCGATTCTGCCACTTTCAGTAGCAGAGAAGGACTGTCGGTGTAACCATCCCAACAAAGCATGAGCTTAGACACCATTTATTGCTAAGTAGGCCAATTTACGTTTTAAAGAATAACTATGGCTCCCAAACTATCTGATGGACTCTGAATGCTATTAAATCATAACTGTAAAATAGGAGTAACTCTCAACTAAGAGGAGTAGATGCTACACTGTTACAAATTCATATTTATAGTTATATGCGGTTTAAACTGAGTTATGCTGCAAAAAAGTTATGGCTATAGCCTAGTAGGCTAATAGCTAATCTCTTATGACTTGGTATATATGTAAACCACATGAAACTTCCGACCATTCAATTTCAAAAAATAAATACTACGTAATAATGAACAACACTTCTAATGTTCTAAATTCTAACAAAAGTTAAAGAGATGTTACTCCATAGACTGTTAGCTGAAAGCTAGCTACATCGAAAGCTAGCTAATTTATAGGTTTTTATAATTCATTTGTTTGAAGCATATGTTAGTATTAGTGCAATGTAAAATTACTTCTAACTAACATGATAATTCAAATAAGTTATGTTGCCACCACTTCTGAAAGGGTGTTTGGGACTGCTTACTAAAACTTCTCATGCTTTTCGAAATGATCCAATAAGTAGTTTGGAACACCGAACTACAAACTGACTAGTGAACACTACTTACTTCACCGTAAAGGGGTGTTTGGGCCTGCTTCTTAAGTGCTTATATATTTATTGTGTTTTGTTAGGATGGTACCGGCTTATCCGCTTATTTCCGTGTATATAAGCACTTAAAACATTATCCAACCTGTTATTTTTTCAAACAACCTCAAAACTGCTTATATGTAATACTATCAAAACGTAATAAAAACATTTTAATCATAACCTTCAACATTATAAAAAACATATCCAAACACACCCAGATGAAGATACCTGATCAGGAGGAAAAGGAAGAAGTGGGAGTTCTAAGAAACCCGCAAACACGACAAACCCATATCTTTTTTTCTTACTTAAACCAACCCCATTATTACAAACCCAATTCACTGCATGGGTTTTAAACCCAGGGTATGCAACTGACCCTCTTGTTCTTCTTGTTCTTAAGGAATTGTGAGTGATGTTGGAGATAAGAACAGATGAAGGAGTTACAGCAATGGAAGTTGGAGTGAAGGGTTTGTTGATGCAACAACTCATTGCTGCTGATGAGTTGAAGAGTTACAAAGTGTATGGATTGGGGTGGGTTGTTTGGTTTCAGACATGTTTTTCTTGGGTTTTTACCGCTCAAAATGTTCCACGTCATTTGGTTGTTTTAAAAAGTTAACTAATCGGCTCGCCTTTTATGTATGGAATTGATTAATTTTATTTTTATTTTTATCTTTATTACTATTATTTATTTTTATTTATTTATTATTATTATTATTATTTTGTTGTATTAAACTTGCATTTTGCGAATGCAAGTTGAGTACATAGAATAGAAAAAAATTAATTCGAAACATATAAACGGATAGGATGACCAAGATACATTTTTAGGCTATTATCCTTACGCTAATTATTAAATAATAAAAGTAATTTGCTAAACATAGCCATCNTCTGCTAGGTGATCGAAATCGCTCAGGTCAGCGAGGACTCACTCACCTACTCCTTATCTAATACTTTCTTCTATCTATTGAATTAAAAGACTCGTCGCGTCGGGCTATAAGATAAGATATAGTTGTTGTACTACTTGACTGGTAAGAATTTCACCACGCATGAAGTAATGTTGGCCACAAAGCCTTTGCAGAAATGAAGCAAGATAATTATGGTCAAAAGAGCAAACTTTTATAATCATTAGAAAATGCACTACAAATCTGTTTGTAGTAAGGTAAATTACAAAAGTAGTTAAAATATTTTAGAAATTTTACATTACAAATTTTCGCTAGTTGGGTAGGTGCCCACCCTGCCCCCTCCTATCTCTGCGGCCTTTGATATGTATAGTTAAAGTAAGTTTAGGTTAAAATATGAAATCAATTTTCAGAAAAATAAATAAATAATGAAATGTCTCGTAATTGGGGACTTGAAATAGTTTCGACCGTTAGGCATTGTCGAAAGAGAAAGACTAGAGATGGAAACGGGGCCAGGTATGCGGGGAATGGTTAATACCATCCCCATCCCCGAAGTTAAAAAGCTATCCTCATCCTCGTCCCCATCCCCGTCCCCGATGGGGAACGGGGATTGATGTGTGCTTATTCACACATCTTTTCTTGGCCAAATTAAAACCAAAACAGACACAAACTAACCATAAATGCCAAAGATATTGTGTTTTTGTGTTTGTGATCGTGCAGGAACGGATATTTCAGAAATTGGCACAAATCAGGCCAAAAAGGACAAAAACGAGCACGAGTTTGGAAAACGTGTCAAAAGCCAAAGCCGGGGAAGCAAATTACCACTTTTAAGCTCAGATTGTCAAAACACACCTTGGGGAATCACAAAATGCCAGAAATAGTCCCTGGAGCAAAAGTTTGCAAAATTGGCAGAAATGGTCCCTCAACTTTCGGAAATTGACAGAATCAGTCCATGAGCATTTATTTTGGAAGAAAAGTCAACAAAGGTCCTTGGAGAATCACAAGTTGTCATAATTGGTCCCTGGGTGAAAAGATTGAAGAAATTACAAATTTGGTCCCTGAACTTTGCAAGATTGGCAAAAATGGTCCCTGGGATTAAATTTTGGAAATTATCATTTATGGTCCTTGGGTTATTCATCTTGGCAAGTTTGGTCTCTTGTGATAACTTTGGAAGGTTGTCAAACCCACCCCCTCAATTTTCAGCATATTACACAATTGGTCCTTGTGATAATTCTACACCAAACGGACCCTTTTTACTAAATCCAACCCAAAAACAAAACACAACACAATTATAAACCCAACCCAACCCCTTTTACCCTCTGGCCCAACACCACCCTAGCCCATTACCCTTTTTACTAATAAAAAAACCCACCCCAGGGTCAAACAGTCAAACTCTCAACACCACCCTTTCCCTCTCACCCCCTCGTTCCCACTTGACCTGCAACCATCACCTCACCTCCTCCCACCATCTCCATCACATCCCACAGGCCCCAATTGATAATTTTTTATTTTTGGCGCCAAAAATGATTCGAGGGCTAGGATGAATTCTACACATCTAACGGTCAAGATTGTTGGTGGGATTGACTCAGAGGACCTCCACAAACCCTAAAAGTCACCTATAAAAGGAAGAAGAAGGAGTGAAGACAGTGTGTAGTTTTAATTTAGTTTCATGTATGGCGAATTAGCTTAAACTCTTCAAATTAATGTAATTTTTAGTTTAAAACAGTTGTACTCAGTGTTTTTAGTATAATATAATCTTTCTTTAATCCTAATTGCAAGCTTTCTCTTTGAAATCAGTTTATGCAAGTTTTCTTTAAAATCTCATGATTACTATAATGGTACTTATGGTTGTTGTTATGGATTCTTAAGCTCATGTAAGCTCCCATTATAGCCTCGGAGAGCTATTAGTAACATTAAAATCAGTTGTAGTATAAAAAGAAAAAAATACAAAAAAATACCAAAAAATAGTGAGAAAATAAAAAATCAAGAAAGAAGAAAGAAGAAAGCTGGAGCACTGTGAATTGTGGATGGCAGTGGGTTAGTGGTTCTGTGGAGAACCTATAGGTGTGATCTTGGTCCTTGGTTCTTGATATTTGGCAGGATTGCACTTTGTAAGAATTTTCTCAATTTCCTTGTTTTACTGTTCATATGCTTATCAATACTTGTTTCTGTATTATTTGTGCTTATTAGGTAAATTTGAGTTAGATTGTTGCTTAAGTTTAGGTGGTTGTTCATTGAAATCTCATTGTGCTCAATATCTTTGTTTCACTGCCATTCTAGCAATATATAGAATCTTAGGTATTTGTGTCTTATGCTTGTGTTTCTGTGCTCATTATAGCTTAGTAGATCATATTAAGTTGTTGTGGATCAGTCTGATAAGCTCATACAACCATTTGTTAAAGAAATCACAAAAGCAGTTAAGATTAGGGGTGTTTGGATTTGCTGAGTTTTTGGACTCAGAGGTTGATTGAGTTGGTGTTTATAGTTGAAACAGGTCATACTAGTTCCTAATAGTTCATTTCAGTCATAAAAACCAGGTCTTGTTTGATCAAAAGTCAAAAATTACTTTGCATCATTTCACAGTGTTCACTGTTAGTAGTTTTCATTGCACAATAACTGATTTTGTTCCAAAAGTAGTTAACTTAGCTTGTTATAGCCTCCTTTCAACCTTAAACATCATAATCAGTAACCTAGGATCATCACAATCTCAGATTAGTCAAACCTTTTACAAAATCTCAAAAGTCAAAAAGTTCTTAATTGTCAATATGGACACATTTTCTAGATCATGCATTGGGTTTATTAGAGGTTATAAATAAATAAAATTTGTGTTTCCTGGTCATTTTGTTGCTTGTTTACATATTTCAAAAAGAAAATCTCACTGAGGAACTTATTTGCTTATTAAAAAGCACTCTTGAACTTGCCTGTTGAGCTTTGACCTCCCCTGTGTCACAGCTTTTGCACAATTTTCATAAGCTCACCCTGAATTTGTTTGTGGATATAAGCCCCCAACCTTTGGCATTTTAGGAAGCTTGTTAGCCCAGTTCACTGTTCTACTGCGCGCTTATTTTGGATCTCAGACCCCTTGCCCATAGCTTATTTTGGCCCATAAGTCACCCACATCTCACTGAGTACATTGAGTACTCAGTGTTTGCACCCAACATCATAAGCTCACACAAGGCTTATTTTTGAGTTTCATTAAGTTTGTTTTTTCAAAAGTTGGTTAATTTCAGTAGTTAAATAGTTTTGTAAAAGAAAATTCAAAAAATCATCACTTTTAAAAAAGTGATAGCTTCTATTTAAGCCAATTTGGCTTATTTTTCAGCCTTTTCAAAAAGCAATTTTCAACTTTATATTTTTCTTAAGTTCCTAATATATTAAAATAGTTGTATAAAATTTTTCAGATTTATCTCTTTTCATTTAGTATTTATAATAATTAATATTAGTTTAATTAGTTTTAATTAAAAATTTAAAAATAAAATCCTCTACTATTTATTTTTAATCACTAGCATCGTTTTATATTTTTTCTAGCTTTTATAAATCATAAAGTATTTTTAGAAAATAGTTTCATAATTGTTACTGTTAATTTGCTATTTTTCTTAATTAATTTAGTTCAATTAGCTTTTAATTAGTAATTAAGTAAATAATTAGTAAAATAGTTTAATTATAATTTTTATAAAATTTTTATATTTTTTAGGATTCCTGTAATGGTTAATTAGTTTTATAAAAAATTTCATAATTATCTAAGTCATTTTAGTATTATTAGTAATTTAAATTAGTTTAAATAAGTAATTAAATAGTTTTTAATTAATAATTAATATTAAATAATTAAATAAAAAAAAATTCTTTTTTATAAAATTTTCTTTTAATATTAAGTTTGTAAAAAAGTCATTTTCACCCCCTTTAGTTTATTTTTGCTTAAATTTGACTTTTCCCAGTACGCGTTTACGTTTGTTTTAATTTTAATTACGTTTTAGGTTTATCTGATTTCCAGTTATTGTTGATATTGCTTATCTGTTTTATTTTCATTTATATCTGCTTAGTATAATCAACCAAAATCATTATCTGGTTACTTTCCCAATCACTGAATCCCTCAAACGTTTTCCAAACAATTTCAATCTCGTCGGGACATAACGACCCGGGAATACACTGTGCTTACACCGGATCATAAATTAATCTCTCCTCTCTCAGATTTGACTTGTTGACCACACCTGGTTGACTGGTTAGTTTGGGAGGAGTCAAATTTTGGCGCCGCTACCGAGGAAGTTGTTGCGTGTTTTAAAAACGTTTAAGTTTAGTGATTTTCAAAACCCTCCTTGTACAAATTTCACCACTTTGTAAAATTTTTGTAAAATTCTAAATCAATAAAAAAAAAGTCATTAACACTTTTCCTAAAGTGTTAACAACACCAAAAAAAATCAAAAACAACAAAACAAATCGTGAAGTTAAATTACTTCGTATTCTTTAAGATTACAACCTATACAAGTGGTAAACGGAAGTTCTGACATTAAATTGCGAACTGAAAAGAGATCCATTCTTCTCTTCCGCCACCCTGCTAGTAGTCTTAAAGGAATGATTTCGGTTAACGAATCGATTCCAAAAATAATTCCAAAGTTTTTTCACACACACCCCAAAAAGCCAAAAACATTTGTTTTATTGTTAAATAATTACGTAAAATATTACCACNAAGACGGCCTTCGCTTAAATCTCTTTCCATATTCTCTCACTCATCATGCTACTGCCTGGTTTGATCGTCTCCCAAAGAATTCGATCCACACTTTCGATGAAATGGTTACCAAGTTTTTAGCAAAATATTTTCCACCATCCATGGTAACAAAATTGAGAAATGATATTAGCAACTTCAGACAGCGTCCCGACGAGTCCTTATTTGAGGCATGTGAACGCTATAAGCTTGCAATCGATCGTTTTCCTAATCACAACATGCTTCTTGTCACCATCATAGATACCTTCTATAATGGGTTGACACTTCGTCATTGTGACACGATCAACGCTGCTGCTGGTGGGACCTTCATGAAGAGGACCCCCGAAGAGTGCTACGATCTTATTGAAAACATGACTGCCCACCACAATTTTTGGGATTCCTCAGCTGAGAGGAATGATTCATGTAAATATGTCACTCCAGCCTCAAATGAAATGGCTGCTCTCACCAAGAAGCTCGATGATTTGTCCACTGCGATTCTACGGATGCACCAGACGAATCAAAATCATCAAGTTAGAGCTGTCAGTCAAAGTTGTGAAACATGTGGTGGTCCACATCCATATACTGAGTGCCCAGCCACCGGTGGCTTCGCTCATTAGAACGTATATGCTGCTCAAGGTTCCTACAATGCGGGGAGTAACTTTTACCAACCACAGGGGGACCGTAATCTCTTAAGCTATCGTTCCAACAATTATCTTGGACCCCCCAGTTTCAATCAGTCTCAAAACCAAAATGCTCAAAACCGGAACCAAAATTTTCATCAAAATCAGAACCAAAATCGAATGAACCAAGGTTTTCAAAACCAAGGGAATTTCAATTCCGGTCAAAATCATGGTTTTCAAAACCAAGGAAATTTTCAAAGAAATCAAGGTCATGGTAATTAGGGTAATTTTCATAATCAGGGTAATAATTTTCATAATCAGGGAAATTTTCATCAGGGAAATAATTTTCAGGGTAATAACAACCAACATCAAGGAAATTTTGAAAAAAACCGTGCTCAAAATTTTCCTAACCAAAATCAAAACGTTGTTCAACCCCAATCTTCCTCCGATGAGTTGTTGAAACAATTCATGAAATCGCAAGAGGAAACAAATCGGTTATTGGTCAGCCAAATCTCTGAACTTAAGAAGTCTTTAAATGATTGACCCTCGGGCTCAGGTACACTTCCTAGCAACACGATCGCTAACCCGAGGGGCGATGTTAAGGCGATCACCACCCGAAGTGGAGTTTCATATAATGGACCCACGATTCCTTCTACCTCTTCTTGTCTTCTTCCCAAGGTAGCGGAACGATACTGAGGTCACTATGGACACGGTACTTCCTACTAATAACGGAGGTACCAACGACGTCCATCTTCAAGTTGCCCCGGTCCCGAAACTCAAAACCAAACCTGGAGTTGTTTTTGAACCTCCAGTAGCTCCCGTTGAAAAACCCAACCCTAAGCCTTCAATTCCTTATCCTTCACGTTTAAACGATCAAAAGCTCCGTGAAAAGGCTAGTCATCAAATGGAAAAATTCTTCCAAAATTTTCAAGACTTACAATTTTGATATAAGCTTTGCGGATGCTCTTCTTCTGATGCCTAAGTTTGCATCAACAATCAAGAACTTGTTAAGCAACAAGGAAAAACTCTTTGAGATGGAAAAAACTCCGTTGAATGAGAACTGCTCTGCAGTTCTGTTGAAACAGCTTCCCGAAAAGCTGGGAGATCCCGGGAAATTCCTCATTCCTTGCATTTTCCCGGGGATGGTTGAATGTTTTGCCTTGGCTGATCTTGGTGAAAGCATCAACCTGATGCCTCACTTAGTCTGGAAGAAACTCTCTCTTCGTGAACTCACTCCTACCTGCATGACTCTCGAGCTTGCAGATCGTTCTATATCTCGTCCCCTCGGCATTGCTGAGGATGTGTTTGTGAAAGTAGGAAAGTTCCATTTTCCAGCGGATTTCGTGATTGTTGATTTCGATGCAGATCCGAGGGTTCCTCTCATTTTAGGGAGGGGATTCCTAAGAACGGGCCATGCTTTGATCAATGTATTTGATGAAGAAATCACTCTATGTGTTGGAAATGAAGCCATCACATTCAACCTTGATCAAACTTCGAAGTACTCTTCCAATTATGACTCAGCGGAAATTAACAGAATCAATGTCATCGATGTTGCTTCGGAAGAGTATTCTTAAGAAATTCTTGGTTTCACCGATAATTCTCTGAGTGGCAATCCCACTCCCTCATCTCAACCTATAATCGCCAATTCTTCTCCTTCTCTCACTCCGTTTGAGGGAAGTGACTTCATCTTAGAGGAAATAGAGGCCTTTCTCAAAAGTGATTCGATTCCCGAGGGAATTGATAACCAAGAGATTGACCCGGCAAGGGATATCCTTCTCCTTAAGAAGCTGTTGAATGAAGATCCCTCTCCTCCTCCTGTTCTTCCACAAAAACTTCATAATGAAAAAATCAGATATGTTGAGAAAACTGATGAATTTCCTGTGGTCGAACTTAAGGACTTANTATAATCGCCAATTCTTCTCCTTCTCTCACTCCGTTTGAGGGAAGTGACTTCATCTTAGAGGAAATAGAGGCCTTTCTCAAAAGTGATTCGATTCCCGAGGGAATTGATAACCAAGAGATTGACCCGGCAAGGGATATCCTTCTCCTTAAGAAGCTGTTGAATGAAGATCCCTCTCCTCCTCCTGTTCTTCCACAAAAACTTCATAATGAAAAAATCAGATATGTTGAGAAAACTGATGAATTTCCTGTGGTCGAACTTAAGGACTTACCACCTCATCTCGAATACGCATTTTTGGAGGGTGATGATAAATTACCCGTCATAATTGCAAAAGACTTAAGTAATGAGGAAAAGGCTGCTCTTATAAAGGTTTTAAAGTCACACAAGCAAGCCATTGCTTGGAAACTCTCCGACATCAAGGGTATTAACCTAGAATTTTGTACACACAAGATTTTAATGGAGGATGACTTTAAACCAGCAGTTCAACAACAAAGAAGGGTTAATCCTAAAATTCATGAGGTGATTAAACAAGAAGTTATCAAACTTCTTGATGTCGGATTGATTTACCCTATCTCTGATAGTCCTTGGGTTAGTCCTATTCGCTGTGTTCCAAAAAAGGGTGGCATTACTGTTGTCACAAATGAAGAAAACGAGTTGATTCCAACTCGATTGGTTACGGGATGGCGAGTGTGCATTGACTATCGAAAGTTAAATGACGCTACCCGTAAAGACCATTTTCCTCTACCCTTCATGGACCAAATACTCGAGAGATTAGCGGGAAACGAGTACTATTGTTTCCTAGACGGGTTCTCAGGTTACTTCCAGATTCCCATTGATCCACAAGATCAAGAAAAGACCACCTTTACATGCCCTTACGGAACTTTTGCCTACCGACGTATGCCATTTGGCTTATGTAATGCTCCTGGCACGTTCCAAAGGTGTATGATGGCCATATTTCACGACATGATCGGGAAAACTATAGAGGTCTTTATGGATGACTTCTCGGTCATTGGGGATTCGTCCCAATCATGTCTCTCCCATTTAGAAAACATGCTAAAACGGTGTGAAGACACCAATCTTTGTCTAAATTGGGATAAGAGCCATTTTATGGTCAAAGAAGGCATTGTCCTTGGCCATAAGATTTCTAAAAACGGGATTGAGGTCGACAGAGCAAAAGTTGATGTTATTGCCAAGCTGCCTCATCCCACCACTGTCAAGGGTGTCAGGAGTTTCCTTGGTCATGCCGGATTCTATCGTAGATTCATACAAGATTTTTCTAAAATCGCCCGGCCCATGACTCATCTTCTTGAGAAAGATGCTCTTTTCATATTCTCTCCCGAGTGCATCGAAGCTTTTCAGACTCTGAAGAAAAAGCTTACGGAAGCACCCATCTTAGTTGCCCCTGATTGGGACCTACCTTTTGAACTCATGTGCAATGCAAGTGATTTTGCTATAGGTGCGGTCTTGGGGCAACGAAAAACAAAACACTTTCAGCCTATACATTATGCAAGTAAAACTATGACTGAGGCTCAGACTCATTACACCACAACGGAAAAAGAACTATTAGCCGTGGTGTATGCTTTTGAGAAGTTCCGGCCATACTTAATCTTGACCAAATGCATAGTGTATACGGATCACTCGGCTCTGAAATATCGCTTTGCCAAACAAGATGCAAAGCCGAGATTGCTCCGATGGGTTCTCCTCCTGCAAGAATTTGATATCATCATCCGTGATAAAAAGGAGCTGAGAACCTAGCTGTTGATCATCTGTCCCGATTAGAAAACCCTCACCAAGATGTGTTCAAGAAAAAGGAAATAAATGAAACATTTCCTCTCGAGACACTCAATGCGGTTTCTTTTCATAGTTATTCTACTACCCCATGGTTTGCCGACTTTGCAAACTACCATGCAGGAAACTTTGTTGTGAAAGGGATGTCGTCCCAACAGAAGAATAAGTTCTTCAAAGATGTTAAACATTACTTCTGGGACGACCCCTTGATGAGTGTGTAAATACTCATCATTTTTGTCTTATCTGAACTGCAAAAACATTCAAAAACACTTAGAAATGCATCAAAATACTGAAAATATCCCAGGGTTGTGTTTTATATGTTTTAGATGCAAAATGTTTGAAAACAAATTAAAAACGAACAAAGTTTGCACAATTGGCAGTTACAGTCCCTCAACTTTCAAAACTTGTCAAATCTAGTCCCTAAGCATTTATTTTGAAAGAAAAGTCACCAAAGGTCCTTTTGGAATCACAAATAAACATATTTAGTCCTTTGGTGTAAAGTTTCATAAAATTACAAGTTTAGTCCTTGCACTTTGCAAAATTGACAAAAATGGTCCCTGGGATGTAAAAACTTTGAGAAAAATCAATTTTGGTCCTTGTACTATTCAACCTTGGCAAGAAAGGACCCTTTGAGAACTTTGGGAAAGTTGCAAGATCAGTCCCTGGAAAAACAGCAAATTACAACTTTGGTCCTTGTGATATTATAAAACCAAACGAGCCCTTTTTATTATAAACCCATAAGTCCAAGTCCAAAAACAAACACAACCCATCACCCCACCTTTTCTCTTGGTCCAGTCCACCTAGCCCACCAACACTTGGCCCATTCCTTTTTTTGTTATAATAAACCCGTACCCCAAGTTTGACCCCAGTCAAACTTCACCCCTTTCCCACCTTCGTTCACCCCCCAACTTGCCAGAACCATCATATCACCACCACCCCTCCATCCCTGTCAAATCCACCGCCCAAACCACTCACCCCAATCCACTATCCACCTAATCACCTCAGCATTTAATGCCACCACCCACAATTTGCAAGAAACTGCCAAATTGATATAAAACCAATTTTGGCGCCAAAAATTATTTAAGGGCTGAGATCACTCAAGACTCATCCAATGGTCAAGATTGCAAGTGGGAAATGCTTAGAGATCCTCCTAAACCCTAATTCAGACCTATAAAAGGAAGAAGATGGAGCATTGAAGAGAATGTAGTCACTTAGCTTAAATTTTATGTCAAATCAGTATAATTTCAATTTCTAGTTGTTAGTTTTACTCCAAGAAGCTTGTAATCTGTTTTACTATTGTAATTTGATCTTTTGGTAATCAAAATTCTAAGTTCTCAGTTCAAATTCAGTTTTAGCATTTCAAATTGCAATTTTCTTTTTAAGCTTTAATAATGTTCTAAACCTAATGTTACTGTGTCATAAGCTCATTTAGGGAATCTAGAGTAATAAGAAAACATAAAAAGAAAAAGAAATCACCATCAAAAACAAAACAGGGTACCTTTGCATTTGACTGTGGAAAGCTTTGGAAGTTGCCTACAATGGAGGGGCAAGATGGACTTTACCAGCTTATTCTCTGAATAAGCTGGAGCTTGTTGAGCTTAAAGATACTCTAGTAAAGCTAGAGTTGAGGTTTTCTACTTTCAAGTTTTTGAAATCTTAAGTTTTAGTGTAATTTTGTGATTTTACTGTAGTTGTGCTTATAAACTGCTTATCTCTGTGTTTTTATGTTTGTTTGCTTCATTCTAGTGATAATCTTACTTAAAATCAGTTGCTTGTTTGTTGGATTTCATAGTTGCTATAAATTCCAATTTCCACAGTTAAATTAGTTCATTAAGTAATCTTGGGTTCTTGGTGATTAATTCTAGTGTATCTGTGCTTAAATCAGTTCAATTTAGCATATGTCAACTTCTGTAATCAAGTTTGTAGCTTAAAACTTTGAAACTCTTTGAAAATCACATGTAGTGTCTATTTAAGGAGTGTTTGGTTTTACTGGTTTAACTGTGATACAGAGTGATTTTGTTGGTAACTTTGGTTCTATCATACCATTTAAGGTCATATTGGCTCAGTGTAACCATAAAATCCAGTCCTTGTTTGTGAAATAGTCAAAATAGCCTTTAATCTCTTATTTCTTGTTATCTGTTAGGAATTAAAGTACCATTTTCATAATTTTAGCTCATTATTTGAATATCTAGCTTAATATCATCTCTATTTAGCTTAATATAACGTAATAAGTAATTAGGATCCAGTAGAAGTTCATATAAGTCAACTCTCTAGTGTTTCTTAAAAAGTCAAATTTTCAGTTTATAGATTTTTGAATATACTAGTTCATTTTCTTGTGATCTTGTTATTCAGTTTTAGGATTTGTGCTTGTAGGATCTTAATATTTTGTTGCTAATCTTTATTAGAGTATTTTTGTTAATTTTCATTACATTAGTATAACTGCTTATTTGTTAGCTTCTTTTTAGTATTTTTCCCAAAAAGTGTCCTGTGCACAGATTTGTAAGCCAACTTCACAAGCTTGCACAAGCTTCATTATTTGGCTTTAGTTTGTGTTCTTTGTAGTTTTGTGTAGCCCTTCTGGTCCATTGTTTATGCTTGTGTTCTATTTCCATTGTATGCTTATTTGGATTGCTTATCATGCTCATTATGTTTTCTCAAAACAACTCACTACACTGAGAAATCAGTGTAGTTGAGTATTTTTCATAAGCTCACAAAAAGCTTATTACTTGGACTCATCTTGTGATCTTTAGCTTTTTATAAAGCTAAGCAACCAATTTCATAAGTTCAGTGCTTATTTTTCCTTTTCAAGCTTATTTCATAGGGCTGCTACTAGCTTTTAACTTTCACCATTTTGCTGTCTATACTGCTTACTCAGTATTAACCACCAACTTCACAAGCTCACCCCAAGCTCCTCAGTGAACCATAAGCTCTGCTTATTGGCTTATTGGAGAGCTTACCTGGCCCACTTATCAAATCAAGTTTCATTTTAGACCCTAGATCACCCCTGTGGGCCCCACACAAGGCTGCAGTTTGTCCCATTTTGCCTATTTGGTCTGTGATTAAGCATACGTGCTTATTTGTGATCTTTGGCTTATTCACTGTGCTTTTTCAGTTCCTTTGGCTTAATTTGTGTTCATATAAGTTAATTGCATCTTATTTTCTAAGCTTGTGAGTACTGTTTAGCTTTTTAAGAGCTTTTGCATCATAAAACCAACAATATCCATCTGTTAAGCTATTTAGGGGTGCAAACTGCTTATTTTTAAGTTCTAAAATTTTTGTCTTTATTAAAGTTCCATATTTTCAGAATATAAACATTTCTCAAAAAGAAAATCCAAAAAATCATCACTTTTAAGAAAGTGATAGCTTCTATTTAAGCCATTTGGCTTATTGCTCAGCTTTTTCAAAAAGCAATTTTCATTTTTATAATTTTCATAAGTTCCTGTTCACTTGTAGTATTTCTAGTAATTTTCTTAGATTTTTATCTTTTCATTTAGTATTTATAATAATTAATAATAGTTAAAATAGTTTTAATAAAAAAACCAAAAATAAAATCCTCTACTGTTTAATTTTAATCTCTAGTACTTTTTTATATTTTTCCTAGGTTTTATAATTCATTTAGTATTTTTAGAAAATATTTTCATAATTATTACTGTTAATTTACTATTTATCTTAATTAAATTAGTTTAAATAGTTTTTAATTAGTAATTAAGTAAATAATTAATAAAATAGTGTAATAATAGTTTTTATAAACTTTTTATAATTTTTTAAGGTTCCTGTAATAGTTAATTAGTTTTATAAAATATTTCATAATTATCTAAGTCATTTTTAGCATTATTTGTAATTTAAATTATTTAATTAGTTAATTAATAAGTAATTAGTAATTAATTAATATTTAATTCAGAAAAAGACAAAAATACATATTCTTAGTTTTTATATCATTTTTAATTTATTTTAGAGTTTTTAAAAATAAATTTTCATTTTCTTAGTTTTAATTAATATTATATTATATTTAGTTTAACTTAAATAGTTATTATAAGTAATTAAATAGTTTTAATTAATATTAAATAATAAAATAATCAAAAACATGTTTTTCTTTTTTATAAAATTTTCTTTTTATATTAAGTTTGTAAAAGTTTCATTTTCACCCCCTGTAGTTTATTTTTGTGTAATTCCCATTTTTCCAGCACGTATTTACATTTTAGGTTTATCTGATTTCCTGTATTTGTTAATACTGTTTCATTATCTTAATACCAAGCAATCAGTAGTGTAAATCAATCAAAATATTTATCTGGTTACTACTCCCTAATCACTCATTCCCAAAACGTTTCCAAAACACAATTTCAATGTCACTGGGACATAACGACCCGGGGATACACTGTGCTTACACCGGATCATAAATTGATCACTTTCTCTCTCATAGGTTGACTTAGTTGACTGTTTGAGGTAAGTCACCCTTATTTATTCAAAATCTGTGCGGATCAAGTCATCCGGCGGTGTGTTCATGGCCAAGAAGCCATGGATATTCTTAAAGCTTGTCATGGTGGACCCACGGGGGGACATCATAGCCCAAATTACACCGCCAAAAAGGTGTTTGATTCCGGTTTCTACTGGCCCACAATCTACAAATATGCTCATGACTTTGTCAAAATTTGTGACGCTTGTCAGCGTCACGGGAATAATTCACAAAGGAATGAAATGCCTCAAAATGCAATTCAAGTTTGTGAAATCTTTGACGTATGGGGCATTGACTTTATGGGGCCGTTTGTATCATCTAGAGGAAACAAATACATTCTCGTGGCTGTTGACTATTTGTCAAAATGGGTTGAAGCGAAAGCATTACCCACCAATGATGCCCGAGTTGTTGTGAAATTTCTGAAATCTCTTTTTGCTCGCTTTGGAACTCCACGTGCTATAATCAGTGATCGTGGTACGCATTTCTACAATGACAAATTTGACAAAGTCATGCTGAAGTACGGTGTCACTCACCGTCTTTCTACCGCATATCACCCCCAAACAAGTGGGCAAGTGGAAGTTTCCAACCGTGGTATTAAAAGGATTCTAGAAAGGACCGTAGGTGAAAACCGTGCATCTTGGTCGGATAAACTAGATGATGCACTTTGGGCCTTCCGTACTGCATATAAAACACCCATCGGGTGTACTCCCTACAAGCTTGTGTACGGAAAGGCGTGTCATTTACCGATTGAGCTTGAGCACAAAGCCTACTGGGCCTTGAAACATGCTAACTTCGACCTTCAGACAGCGGGTGATCACCGTAAAGTTCAACTGAATGAATTAAATGAACTACGTGATCAGGCATACGAGAACTCTTTGATCTACAAGGAAAAGACATAGAAGATTCATGACTCCAAGATTAAGAACCGCGTTTTCAACGTTGGTGATCGAGTCCTTATTTTCAATTCTAGATTGAAGATTTTCTCGGGCAAACTCAAAACCCGTTGGTCTGGGCCTTTCACTGTTACCAAAGTATTCCCTTACGGAACCGTTGAGTTATCTCAACCCGATGGTCCCAACTTTAAAGTGAATGGTCATAGATTGAAGCATTACTTCGGAGGGGACATACCACCCATGGTTGTCCCGGATCTCCAAACTTTCCCCATGAACCAATGAATGCGGGGATCGAGTTATTCTGGATTTTGATTTGTTGCCTGAGTATTATTCTGGATTGGAGATGTTCGATTCGATGTTATTCTGGATTTTGATTTGTTGCCTGAGTATTATGATGATGACGACTGTCATTTTACGTTTGTCACCTTTGTCGTTCTGTGAAGTTCATATTCTACACCATGATTCTTAACCTGATAATCGTTTATGACCACCTTGTTCTAAAACTCGTGCGTTAATTTCCCCACTGCTGTGAAGATACTTCTCTGATGAAACTCGCCTCGATAGTTATTCGATTTTTTGGGAACGTTCGTTGTGTATCTTTGTGTGTTTTTGTTTTATTCGTGGAGGAGAATGATGATGGTATTTATTGTTGGAAGCTGAATCGTGTCTTTCATGAATACTTGGACAAATGTCATAGTATGACATATTAGTGTGTTTAGATACGAAAGAGAAACACGAGACTCATCTTCGTTTTCGGTGTTGAATTTCTACGATGGAAGGGAGCAGTTTGAAGTGAAAGGTCTTATCAACTCTGTTCATCTTAATTGTACTAATATGTATAGAGTCTTGAAGCAGGAGCCAGATGGGATGGTATGAAGATGGTGGTGACTACATCGGAGATTTCCACGCACAGGAGGAAGGACAACACGAGTGGAATTACAGTGGAGCATTGACTAGGACGACTTGCTTGGAAAATGGGCAGAGATTTCTTCTGGCCGAAGATCATTCAAGCTACATGGTTCACCTACAATGATCGTGACAGAGAATCGCATTTTGGTTCACGCTTCCGGAAGAAGAATAGAAGAGTTAGATGTTTCGGCAATTGAGGAAGTTTTGTTCGCGACGCGTTAGTTTTTGGATTCATTCTTATTCGTACGATGATTCTACCTATTCTGTTATGCCTTCTGATACGTTTTGATACTCTGGTTTGTGATTGTGATCGTCAGTACGAATTTATTATCCATCTCTTTATGAGGCTCTTGATACGTGTGATAATTCGATTTGTGCTTCGCTTATTATTAGCAAATTCCTTTGTTCGTTCAGATTTCGGTAGGAGTTGATGAAGATCTATCGTTTAGTACTATCTCTGTGCTTGCCTCGTAGGAATACGTGTTTCATGTATCTCTTTGTGAGATTTCAACTGTCACACCCTGAATTTACCTGTTATATGGCAGCGGAATGGAATATCTGGGTGTAACGAACAGGGCATCTCATACAAGGTTATATTGAACGACCTAAAGTGTCGTTTTGAAAATACATCGTTTGATCATTAAAACATTCAGAGTTTACAAAATAGGTCCCATAATGGTGTTACAAGTTCATGAAAAATAGTTCAACTTGATCAAACGTTACATAAGTGCATAAAATGAAAGGTAAGACGCGTCGACTCTTCGACTCCATGATGGTCCATATGCAAGTCACATGTTGTTATCTTAGTAACCTGAAAATACATTGCTAAAACGGTCAACAATAATGTTGGTGAGAAATCATAGGTTTAGGAAAATGAATGTTATACGATAACCATAAATATAAGTGTATGACTACCCGTCACATGATTGTATGACTACCCGTCATATGGTTGTAAAATTGTACAATATTACTTAAGCTCATGACCCCGAAGCTAGACTGTAGGTAATGCCCCAAATGGAGTGCTTTGCCAAACACTTGGAATGATCAAATGAAATGCATCCGCTTGACTGTTGGTAACCCCAACACGGATGGAGGCGTCACCCTCAATAGATCTATCCACTCACTCTCGCTTAAATACAATTAACGGTTCATGATGGTGGGGACTTAAAACATGGCAATGTAGTAACTTAAGTAATGTATATGGATTTGATACTTAGGCTCGTATGAAAAATGGTGCAATGTATTCTCCCCCGTGGGATTTGAAAACAATAAAAATGTAAACGGGGCTATGAAAACTCACCTCAAGGAATGGCATAATATGGAATGTATGAACTGAAGTAATGAGGTGCAACTCCTAGCCGCAACCTAAAATGAATGCATGTAATCTACTTTAGATTATGAAATGGGTTCATGTATGCACTTGCACTATAATCTATACCACTCGTTTTGTATTCAAAATATATATTGTTGGCGAAAATATAAATTACATCTTCGTATAAGGTCATGGTGATTATTACATGTTTATATGGTTTAATAATGTTATACGGTAGTTATATAGGGAAATATAATGAAATTTAGCTTTTAGACGTAAGATACAACACTTAGTCAATTTCTGAAAACGGCTCAAATGGCCTCGGAAAACTAGTTGTAGAATACAGTAGGATATGAATTAGGGAATAAGCTTTACATTTCTGGAAACCTTGTCACAATACCTAGAGGTCTTAGCACTGGAGTTTCTCCCAATTGTGTATGGATTTTTAGATAAACAGTCGTAAAGTTGGGTGTTTAGGCCAAATCTGCCATTTCTGGTCTGTTTTTATGAAACTTTGAGTGGTCACCAAATGCAGGTTACTTGTCCAAATGACAAAAGGTCAATTGTTTTGAAAAGTATTCCAGGTATACTAACTTTTGTTCCTTGGAGTCCCAACTCCAGAACTGAGTCATTTGACGGAAAAATGGGCTCAAACATGGGTGTTTACAAAGTTCCTGGTTATACTTAGAATATTTTCTGAGTAAAGTGCTGTTGGTATTTTAGTGAAAATAATCTTTCGAAAACTCATAACTAACTCGTTATAAGGCCGATTTTCATGTTCTTTATATCCCCGAAAAGGTAAAAATATATACTAACATATTTTCAATAGTTTGGCAAGTTTTGAAAAGGTCTAAGGCTCGTTTTTGGTCAAACAATTTCGTACATCAGCAAAGGATTTTCCGGAAAATCTTTATAGTTAGTATATTTTGTTTTTGGCATAACTTCTTCGTCTTAAGTCCGTTTTTAGTGATTCAAGCGGCCATAGTTTCGTCTAGGAATGTATTTTCTAGTTCTTGGGTCCAAAATTAACCAAAACTCACTGAGTTTACCACGTTTTGCAAAAAGGGACAGTAGCTTTATATATAGTGTTAAAAATGGTTTTCATGGTTTGTAACTTGTCCAAATTCATCACCAACAACAACAAAACATCCCTTAATCTACCATACACCTTCCTAGGGTGTCATGGGTTCCCTAGCATCATTTTTCAATCATTTTTCCATAGGCTCACAAGTAATTCATTTTATAGATAAAAATGATATAAAACATAAGTTTTGTGGTATAGATTTTTACATGCTTGTACATAGACAATAAAAATACATGAACCTTGATGAAATTTAATAAAATTATGAAAATGAATTTGGTAAACTTACTTGAAGTGGTGGTGATTTGTTGTTTTTAAAAAAAAAAACCTAACAAATCTATAGGTTTCTATTTCAAAACCTTGTAATAGACTACTAATGAGACATGAGTAAGACTTGATCTTGTGAAAAATGATGGTTCTCTTTGTTGTTGTTGTTCTTGCCGTACACCACAAAGAAAAAGGAAGAGAAAACTTGATTTTCTTCTCTCTAAAATGTTATAAGTTTGCATGTATGTGTTTTTGTTGGTGATTAATGGTATTTGTATGTTAATTTAGGTGGAGACATGTGTCTTATGACACCCCAAAACCGGCCACCTCAAAGAGGTGGGGATATTGTCATTGTTTTTGTCCCACTTGATTTTACGGGGTACCGTTTAGTGCATAGTTTTGGTATTTTAACGTTATCGGGTACCGGGTTAATTAAAAAGAAAATATAACGGGACAATACGGGATATAATAAAGTTGTAAAAATTATAAAAATATAATTTTCATAAACATTGGGTATTTTGATAGGTATTGCTTTGTTGGTACAATTCTTGTTGTATATAGTTCAAGTAAAGGTTTATTATTTGGTTAACCACCAAAAATAAATAATATATAGTTTTATAACCTTAGTGGAAAAATAACTAATATAAAAATATATTAGTGCTCTAGTGGAATTTGTTTGGTACATTAGGTTAAAAACTAATAACTTGTCTTATTATTTATATACAAATAAATAAATAATGGTAACTTGAAAATATATATCTACGAGTGGAATAGAATGCAAATGATGTCGTGATGCAAGGAGGAAGTATTATTTTTTTTTATCGTTCTTTTGTGATTTGCAACATCTCCGTCTAACTTGTGCGACTTCAATTTTCGAGGACGAAAAATTTCATTTTAGAGGGGAAGAATTGTAAAACCCGAAAATCCGTTTTTCCTGAATTTCCCATACAATTTAAATTTTTTCTAACATGGTGAATATAATCTAAGTATTATTGGAACCTTGTTTTTTCGAAACCTACATAGTACTTAAACCTAACACTTTTAGAATATATAAAATCAATACAACATGTTCCTAATAACCAATTATCACACGTCTACATGTTTCCTTATGGACCGAATAATATTAACAGTTGTACACAACAATTTAATATAAGAAATAAGTCTAGATATATTTGAAACTTTGAAGAGAAGAACTGGTCCCCTATCTTCCCTATTACTCGGCCCACTCTCCCTAATATATTTCCCATTTGCTATCCCTATCACAACCGTATACCACATTTCAACTCTCATACAAAACCCTTATACGCTGCACATGTACTTATCTTTCTCCAAAAGTTATCAAACCAAAACTCAAACAAATCCTAATCTTTTCTTTTTGACAAGCGTATTGAGCGTGTGATTGCATGAGCTTGTGTTTCCACGTTTATCATGCAAACTGCTAACGAGTGAAATCCTGGTGGTGATTTAGTGTTCGGTTCGAATCATTCCATTCGTGAATAGAGTATTGTTGGGTTCTGGTTCAAGGTGGTGATCGTGGGTTCTTGGTTCGAAGAAGGACTCTGGATTGTTTTAGTTCGGTTTGCTTTTGGTTGTGGTGCCTCGTCCCTGTTCCTATTCGATCACCAAGGGTAAACATATCACCTAGTTCTATTTTCTTTCGTTTTCAATCACATTATACGCCTACGACATGTCACATAACAGGCTAAATGAATTCTGCTAATGGTTACATACATGTACACGATTTGAAGCTCACATGAAATCATAGAACATGTCACATGAAATAACGATCTTTGAAACTTTAAACTATTAGATCCATATGTTGGGTCTCGTTAAGCTTGTTCGGGTCTCGCGAGGTTTCGTAGTTCAAACCTGGTCTCGCGATACTTTATTTGTTTCGCATGTGTGTGTGACTTTGCTTCGAATCGAGTTGTGACTAGTTAAGTGTTGAGTCATTAGCATGCGTTACTAGTTGAATCGTTAGTGCATGCATGGTATTTAGAGTCGATCATGCCTTGTTGTTTTGACGTTGTATTGTGTTTTTGGTGTCAAATGTCGAGTGCATAAAACCTGTATTTATAAACATACTAAAATATAAGCTATTATATAATATAAAAAGAGAACATGGGTCGGTTGTGTTTGAGTTACCTGGTGTTCATGTTTGTGTTGAGTTATCTGGGGTCATCTTATCACGTTAATTGGACGTATTTATTATATGTGGGTGTTTTAGAGTTATATGAACCGAAACATATATGAATTTTACAAGTAAATAGCAACGGGGGTTCTAAAAGGATTTTAAGGTTGCGATTGAGACATGTGAAGATTTTATTTTTGTGCCTCGTTAAATTATATTAGAATTTGTATGCGTGTGTATATATATACGTTATAGGAATGGTTTATATATACGAGTCGTGTGATTATGCATGTAATAATAACATATTTTGGTCGTCGCGGTCTAAGATTAATGCCGACCGAGGGCACGTTAATAAATTATAAACGACGGGTCTAAAATTATCATTTTGATATAAATTATAATATAAACCTTAAAATAATTTTATTTGACATTTTTAATATTAAATTTTGATAACTTACATTTATGACCTTAAACTTTATTAAATTGTCAGAATTAACCCTAATCTATTAACAATAATCATTTTGAGCATTTTAATTTAATTGGAATCATAAATGGTAAAAGTTGCCAAATCGAGAAACTTACTAAATTTGGAAACTTACTAATTCGGGAAACCTGCTAAAAATGGAAAGTTTCTAAAAACGGAAAGAAACCTAAAATGAGTAATCTGATGTAAAATGAGCTTATAAATAATAAGACGATCATTAATTCGTGTAGGTTCGCTGAAGAATGAGTATCTTCCTATCCTTGATTCTGATATGGTTTCAGTTGCGGTTTAAGGTACATATATTCTATCCCTTCTCAGTAGAGACTTCTCATGACTCTTTGATCCTTGACTTTGCTATGATCCCTTTTGATATGAACCATTGCTATGATCCCTTTTGCTTTGATCCATGTGATATGATTCGTTGATATGATTCCTTTAATATGATTCTATGATTTGATATCCGTATGCTATTCGTTTACTATGATATGATTCAGTTCAGTTTGATATGTTCTGTTGGATATGATATGATGCTGGATATGATATGATTTGTTCTGTTCTTATGCCCGAGTTTTTATTCTACTCATGGAGGTACTATGGGCGTGTCATCGAGGCACCGATGGCATGACACTTTCTGTGGAGGTGTGATTGATCAACGGCGTCCCCATTTGTCGGATATATTATGTGCACACTTGGATATTATGATATGTATGATTTGCTTTGTAGGGGGGGGGGGCGTATGGATGCATCCTAGGTATGTCGGATTTTGTGTAGGGTGAATGTGAGTGTGTGCTTACACTTCTTCACGTTGGAGCTAGCTACTCCATTTTGGTACTTAGAGGTCTCCCCTCTTCGTGCACTTTGATTTGTCGGATATATGATATGTGATTATGTGGTAGGAGACCTATTCGAGTATCTCGTTAGGTCGGCTCGTGGCTTTCCTATGTTTCTTATGTCTATTCGAGTATCTCGTTAGACGCATCTTTGTTGATACATAATCTATTATTCTGATTATTCTCTTATGATTATGCTTACGTTGATATCTCTATGATCCTTCATTTGTTTGACCTATGATATTGTTCGGCTGTTTGTAGATCTCTTATGCATTTGACAGATGATATTCCTTTCAGCAGAAGCTTATGATGTCCTATCTCTCATACTTATATACGTTTTGTTTACCCGTTTGCTTTGTTATATATCTGTTCACTGGGCTTTTTAAGCTCAGCCGCATTTCTTTTCCTGCGGCAGGTTTTAGGTTGGAAGCTGGGTTGAGTGAAGAGTGCGTAGGAGCTCTTAGTGGACTACCCTGAAGATAGATACCCTTTGCATCTGGATTAGTTGGATTTGGCTTCATTTAGCCTTTGTTTGATTTTGTTTTTGGTTTTGGTTTTCCCTTTGTATAGAATTAGTATTTTCTTGTTTCCTTAGTTTTCCCTTTGTAACTTTTATGTTTATAAGTCTTCCGCTTGCGTTAGTTTGTTCTGATGGACACCATAATGTGACATTTTGACCCGTGTCGGGTTGGGGCGTTACAGATTTGACTTGCACTTTTCATGTGCCGTTTACTCATGCAACCCCGTTTTTCTCAAAAAAATCCAAAAAAATTGAAAACAAAATCATCAAAAAAGTACAAAAAAATGAAAAAATTTGAAAATTTTTGCAAAAATATTATAAGTTTTGACACTTTGTTTGACTTTCCGCAGGATAGAGTAGGAATAGAAATTTTGACTTGACCGGGCATGTTGAGCCCTAGCTTGTTTCCTTAACTCATTTGGCTAAGCATTCGCGGATCTCATTATTTGAGATTTTAAATTTGCGAAGAACGAGAAATGATAGAGTTTATTTAGAAGTTAGATGCTAAGCGTGGAGTAGTTGGTTCTCTTTAGAGCTCATCGAAGGTACTTGTNAAAAATGGTCCCTGGGATTAAATTTTGGAAATTATCATTTATGGTCCTTGGGTTATTCATCTTGGCAAGTTTGGTCTCTTGTGATAACTTTGGAAAGTTGTCAAACCCACCCCCTCAATTTTCAGCATATTACACAATTGGTCCTTGTGATAATTCTACACCAAACGGACCCTTTTTACTAAATCCAACCCAAAAACAAAACACAACACAATTATAAACCCAACCCAACCCCTTTTACCCTCTGGCCCAACACCACCCTAGCCCATTACCCTTTTTACTAATAAAAAAACCCACCCCAGGGTCAAACAGTCAAACTCTCAACACCACCCTTTCCCTTTCACCCCCTCGTTCCCACTTGACCTGCAACCATCGCCTCACCTCCTCCCACCATCTCCATCACATCCCACCGCCCAAACCACTATCTACCTAACAAAACAAGTGCATTTAATGCACCACCCCCCACAGGCCCCAATTGATAATTTTTTATTTTTGGCGCCAAAAATGATTCGAGAGCTAGGATGAATTCTACACATCTAACGGTCAAGATTGTTGGTGGAATTGACTCAGAGGACCTCCACAAACCCTAAAAGTCACCTATAAAAGGAAGAAGAAGGAGTGAAGACAGTGTGTAGTTTTAATTTAGTTTCATGTATGTCGAATCAGCTTAAACTCTTCAAATTAATGTAATTTTTAGTTTAAAACAGTTGTACTCAATGTTTTTAGTATATTATAATCTTTCTTTAATCCTAATTGCAAGCTTTCTCTTTGAAATCAGTTTATGCAAGTTTTCTTTAAAATCTCATGATTACTGTAATGGTACTTATGGTTGTTGTTATGGATTCTTAAGCTCATGTAAGCTCCCATTATAGCCTCTAAGAGCTATTAGTAACATTAAAATCAGTTGTAGTATAAATACAAAAAAAATACCAAAAAATAGTGAGAAAATAAAAAATCAAGAAAGAAGAAAGAAGAAAGCTGGAGCACTGTGAATTGTGGATGGCAGTGGGTTAGTGGTTCTGTGGAGAACCTATAGGTGTGATCTTGGTCCTTGGTTCTTGATATTTGGCAGGATTGCACTTTGTAAGAATTTTCTCAATTTCCTTGTTTTACTGTTCATATGCTTATCAATGCTTGTTTCTGTATTATTTGTGCTTATTAGGTAAATTTGAGTTAGATTGTTGCTTAAGTTTAGGTGGTTGTTCATTGAAATCTCATTGTGCTCAATATCTTTGTTTCACTGCCATTCTAGCAATATATAGAATCTTAGGTATTTGTGGCTTATGCTTGTGTTTCTGTGCTCATTATAGCTTAGTCGATCATATTAAGTTGTTGTGGATCAGTCTGATAAGCTCATACAACCATTTGTTAAAGAAATCACAAAAGCAGTTAAGATTAGGGGTGTTTGGATTTGCTGAGTTTTTGGACTCAGAGGTTGATTGAGTTGGTGTTTATAGTTGAAACAGGTCATACTAGTTCCTAATAGTTCATTTCAGTCATAAAAACCAGGTCTTGTTTGATCAAAAGTCAAAAATTACTTTACATCATTTCACAGTGTTCGCTGTTAGTAGTTTTCATTGCACAATAACTGATTTTGTTCCAAAAGTAGTTAACTTAGCTTGTTCTAGCTTCCTTTCAACCTTAAACATCATAATCAGTAACCTAGGATCATCACAATCTCAGATTAGTCAAACCTTTTACAAAATCTCAAAAGTCAAAAAGTTCTTATCTGTCAATATGGACACTTTTTCTAGATCATGCATTGGATTTATTAGAGGTTATAAATAAATAAAATTTGTGTTTCCTGGTCATTTTGTTGCTTGTTTACATATTTCAAAAAGAAAATCTCATTGAGGAACTTATTTGCTTATTAAAAAGCACTCTTGAACTTGCCTGTTGAGCTTTGACCTCCCCTGTGTCACAGCTTTTGCACAATTTTCATAAGCTCACCCTGAATTTGTTTGTGGATATAAGCCCCCAACCTTTGGAATTTTAGGAAGCTTGTTAGCCCAGTTCACTATTCTAGTGCTTATTTTGGATCTCAGAACCCTTGCTCATAGCTTATTTTGGCCCATAAGTCACCCACATCTCACTGAGTACACTGAGTACTCAGTGTTTGCACCCAACATCATAAGCTCACACAAGGCTTATTTTTGAGTTTCATTAAGTTTGTTTTTACAAAAGTTGATTAATTTTAGTAGTTAAATAGTTTTGTAAAAGAAAATTCAAAAAATTATCACTTTTAAAAAAGTGATAGCTTCTATTTAAGCCAATTTGGCTTATTTTTCAGCTTTTTCAAAAAGCAATTTTCAATTTTATATTTTTCTTAAGTTCCTAATATATTAAAATAGTTGTATAAAAATTTTCAGATTTATCTCTTTTCATTTAGTATTTATAATAATTAATATTAGTTTAATTAGTTTTAATTAAAAAATCAAAAATAAAATCCTCTACTATTTAGTTTTAACCACTAGCATCTTTTTATATTTTTTCTAGCTTTTATAAATCATAAAGTATTTTGAGAAAATAGTTTCATAGTTGTTACTGTTCATTTTCTATTTTTCTTAATTAATTTAGTTCAATTAGCTTTTAATTAGTAATTAAGTAAATAATTAGTAAAATAGTTTAATTATAATTTTTATAAACTTTTTATAATTTTTAGGATTCCTGTAATGGTTAATTAGTTTTATAAAAAATTTCATAATTATCTAAGTCATTTTAGTATTATTAGTAATTTAAATTAGTTTAAATAAGTAATTAAATAGTTTTTAATTAATAATTAATATTAAATAATTAAATAAAAAAAAATTTATAAAATTTTCTTTTAATATTAAGTTTGTAAAAAAGTCATTTTCACCCCCTCTAGTTTATTTTTTCTTAAATTTGACTTTTCCCAGTACGCGTTTACGTTTGTTTTAATTTTAGTTACGTTTTAGGTTTATCTGATTTCCAGTTATTGTTGATATTGCTTATCTGTTTTATTTTCATTTATATCTACTTAGTATAATCAACCAAAATCATTATCTGGTTACTTTCCCAATCACTGAATCCCTCAAACGTTTTCCAAAATACAATTTCAATCTCGTCGGGACATAATGACCCGGGAATACACTGTGCTTACACCGGATCATAAATTGATCTCTCCTCTCTCAGATTTGACTTGTTGACCACACCTGGTTGACTGGTTAGTTTGGGAGGACTCAAGGATCCTCAATGAGGAATCGGGGATTTTTTCCCGTTATATAATTGACATTTTAAATATATTTCAAATGGTACTTGAGTAGGATTCTCTTCTGATAAGAAAAAGAAGTAAACTTATTAAGCATATAAAGATCATTACCAGATGCTCAAAAGTAGTTCAAATTCTACTAAACTAAAAAACAAACAAACAATGTAGAATTTATTTAGCACAACCAACCCATTTTAAGTGTGTCAGTATCACAAATTAGTAATTAACGTAAACAGTTTTGCTAATTACTATCAAATATGATTCCAGTAACAAATTAACATACATGATCCATCAAATATTAACAAATAATTTGTCAACACGCCGTAAAGTACATCGGATAGTTAAAGCATCACCATAGTTAACAAATAATTTGTCCATCAAACCTTAACAAACAGTTTGTCCACATATAATGTATTTTGTATAGAAAATATATTCGAGGACGGGTTTGGGGATCCAAGGGTATTACCATACCTGCCTCCATAACCGCTTTTCAGTATCGGGGATTCCCCGCCCCCATCCCCATACCCGGTCAAATCGGGGTCGGGTATCGGATTTTCCATCGGGTTTGGACTTTTTTGCCATCTCTACGAAAGACCCATAGCCATCCTTTAGAGACGTGTTCCGAAGGGTTTATTGTGGTAGAACAATACCCGGAGAATTCGACCATGTGCGATGGTCTCAACAATTATAGTATATATTTTCTCAAAGAAATCCGCTAGAAATAGGGATAACTCGAGGTCGTAGTCCGTGTGAAGGTGAATGGAACCGTAGTTAACGATTCGTGAATTTGTGTAGTGAAGAGTGAAATAAAAGGGAATACGTGGATTTTTATACTACAATTAATAAAATAACAAAGAAATACGTAAATTACGCACGTAAATAAAACACACTAATTAAAAACGTAAATTAAAACGTAAATAACGTAAATCCCGGGCTAATCCCGAAATTTAAAAGCAACTACTAAAAATATAAGGTCTACGGGGGAAAACTAAATTTTACAAAATTCTAAATGTAATTAAAACTTTTTTGGAAAATTAAAATTATTATTATTATTTTTTTTTTTTTACTTTTCTTTAATTTGAATTAATTAAAAACTCTTTTTGTATTTTTATTTATGATTTAAAAAGTAAATAAATAAGAAAAATAACTTAAGAAGTGAAAATTTAATTTTGTAAAACCTAAATTAACTGAAAACTATTTTTGAAATTAAAATAAAATTTATTTTGTCTTTTTATGATTTATTATTAAGTAAAAAGGATTAAAGATAATTTAGAAACTAATTAACTATTAAAATATATTAAAATACAAATAATTAAGAAAAATGAAAATTTATTTTTTAAAATTCTAATCTAACTAAAAACTAATTTTAGAAATTAAAAATATTTTTTTGGATTTTTATGAATTTAAAAATGATTAAAAAGGAATTAAAATTGATTAGAAACTAATTTAAATTCAAATAAATAGTAAAAAGACTTAATTAATTCTGAAATTTTGCAGGTAATACTAATTTAATGTTTTAAATCTAAGAAAAATAAAATTACCTAAAAATTAGATACTAATAAGCAGTTCTAGATTAAGCAGTCCCAAATAAGCTCTAAATAATAAGCTAATAAGCACTTTTTTGCACAAAAAGCTCAGGTACAGTAACAACAACATTTATAAGCATGAAACAACTCAAAATAACTAGAAAAGCAATCCATGTAAGCAAATAAGCACAAGTAGCAGTGGTACTTTGGACAGAAACAGTGGGTAAAAGCCCTACTTTAAGCTTGATCAATAAGCACTTTAATAAGCAGATTTCTAAAACTTTAAGGGGGCAAAATCAAGACTACCCAGGAGACAATAGAAAAACACTAAAAGCCCTAAATTTTAACAACCAATTGAACTCCAATTTGATGCAAGTACAGGTGGTGAAAACTGGTAACAAGTTAACTTCTGCAGATGTTGACTTTTGTTAATGCAACTTAGGATTGACTAAGTTCAATTTAAGCTGATCTAATCTTATCCTAGGTGTATATTAGTTATGTTTAAGCACTGAAAACACATTCATAAACATAGAATGCATCAAATGCACAAGATCACATGGACAGTTAACAATTATAGCAGACAACAATTAGATTTTAGAGCACTTTTGACTTTTATAGCTTAAGTGTTCAATTTTATGACTCCCACAACCTATATGAACCTATTCTAGACTAAGTGTGCAGATAACAAAGCAATACAACAACAAGAACAGCCAAAATCCACAGAACCAAACAGTCCTTAACTAGCAGATTTCATTGAGTTTACACTACAACTATGGGATTTAATCTTGTGCCTACTGATATTATGCCTTCAACAGATTAAGTGGAAGCTAAGGAAGCTAAATCAACCATGAGACTCAGCAGATAACAGCAAGAACAACTAAATGCATCCTAGGCTAATTAAAGACAGTAGAAATGGATATAAAGGCTAAAGCATATAAGATCAAACAACAAGTTCTTAAATACCACAAACTAGCAGTAAACAACTAAGAAAAGCTACAATCTACAATATTAAGCTAATATAAGAAAGGATGCAAAGATCAAAATGGAAAACTCACTAGATAACCCCTAGCTAAACAAGGGGAATCATTTGATATAAGCCTGTCTTTACACAGGCCTAAACAACACCTCAGGAATCACCAAACACCAAAGATCAAACCATCTTCTTCACTGGATTCTGACAGTTGACTTTTTTGTTGACCAAGTGGCTTTTTGAGCTTTTTGACTGTTTAAAACTACAAAACTTACTCACAAGAGCTAGAAAGTTAATATGAGCTTGTAAACTACTAAAAAAGCTTATATGTAGTAAAGATCTTTTTGGATTTTTTTTTATTATTATTTTTTATTTATTTATTTTTTTTATTTTTTTCTTCTTTTTATAAAAGTTTACTGTATAACTAAGATTTAATTTATAAAAACTAAGTATCTGGACTACAGAAGACTTTTAAAACACTAAAGAAGCTATTTTAATGATTATTCAGCTGAAATGAAAATTTAGTAAAAAGCTAAAACATAGATTAAAACATTAAACTAAGAACTTTTATTAAGAAAACTAAAATTACATTCTGGAAATACATTGAGAAACTAGTTTGACAGCATTTTGTTACTAAAAATCCTACACACCTTCAAACGTTTACAAGGGGGGTTTATATAGGAACAGGGGATGCTAGGGTTTAAGCTTGGAAGGGTCCAGAAGCTCTAATCTTGGCCACTCATCTCTGTTCTTATCACAATGTCGACATCTGATGACGTGGGATTGCGACCACGCAACAGGTTTTACCTCTCAAGGGATCTTGAGAAGCTTGCAATCCCACCAGGCAGTGTACCTGGTCGGTGTAGTATAGTGTAGTGGTAAGTACGGGGGATTGATCGTTCTCTCACAGGGAATAGTGTTCGTTAGGTTAGAAAAACTACTCTAAAAGGTCTAAGGGTGAAGGAAGATTATTTTTGTATTTTTATATTTTTATGAAATCAAGTAAAATCTCGGGTTTTGGAGGAGTGGGCGGAATTAGTTGC
>LBNU01039393.1:27593-46132 GCA_014162995.1 Artemisia annua
TCTTGTTCTACCAGTGACATGTCTTCTGACCAAGGGTCTACTGCCTATACAAGTTGTGATTCAAGTGACAAGTCAGACCTTCCCAAGACCTCACCTAAGCCTTCACCCAAATGTCCATACAAGCCTGTTAGAGTTGCTGCTGATGATTTAAAGTCAAAGACAGTTTCCTCTGAAGACTTGTTATTTAATTTTTTGCCAAACAATAATTTTAATTCTGTCAAAAACAATTCTGTCAATGTTTATGGTTTGAATGCTTTTCATGGAACATCTTTCACTATTAATAAATCTTCTAAAAAGAATAAATGTTTTGTTTGTGGAAGTAAATCTCACTTGATTAAGGATTGTAATTTTTATGAGCAAAGAATGAGTGTATGTGCTAGTCAGAAGAGACCTAGACCAGTGTGGAAACCTGTCCATGACATACCATCTTATGTTCCCCAAGCAACTCACTCAACCAGCAGATCCAATTATGCTGATAAATCAGCTTCTGCTGATCAATCAGTTCCTGCTGATACACCTATTTCTGCTAATAGACCTTTTCAGCCCAGTAGAAAAAGACAAGTTGCTAGACCATTCTTTAGACCTAATAATTCTTACTTTTCGAATGGTTTTTGGCCCAATTATTATCACCCAATATATATGGGGTGGGGGGCACCATGGGATACTGCTGTTAAGCCCTCAGCAGGTTGTTCTTGGAATAATAAGGGATACAACTATCAAACAAAGTCCAAGAATAATGGTGGATCTTGTACATCTACATGGCCTAACTCTTATGATCCACAAGGCAGGCTCAAGTCAGTAATGACTTGAGTCTCCAAAGTGTACTTATATTTTGTATATTTTTGTTGTAATTGTAGGATCATCCCCTGTAAAGTAAAGAAGTTGGCATAGTTGATAGTGGTTGTTCTAGGAGCATGTCAGGAAACAGAGAAAAGATGATTGATTTTGTACCCATAGAAGGTGGAGGCAATGTGACTTTTGGTGGAGGTGATGGTAAAATCACAGGGAAAGGAACTATTAGAACACCAAAATTGGATTTTGAGAATGTGTATTATGTAAAGGAACTACAACACTTCAACTTGTTCTCAGTATCACAAATTTGTGACACAAAGAACAAAGTCTTCTTCTCTGAGGATGAATGTCTTGTACTTTCCAAAGACTTCAAACTTCCAGAAGATACATCAATTCTGCTGAGAGTTCCAAGGAACAACAACCTATACACATTCAACATGAATGATGTCCAACCTGAAGGGATCTAACATGCTTGGTGGCTAAAGCATCCCTGGATGAATCTACAAAATGGCACAGAAGGATGGCTCATGTGAATTTCAAGACCATCAACAAGCTTTCTAAACTTGGTCTAGTTCAAGGACTTCCTTCTAAAGTTTTCACCAATGAGCACAATTGTGTTGCCTGCAACAAAGGGAAGCAACACAGAGCCTCATACAAAGCAATTACAGTTGTGAGCACTATTTCAGAACCTCCTCAATTGCTCCATATGGATCTCTTTGGTCCAACTCAAGTAAGAAGTATTGATCATAAGTACTTCTGTTTGGTAATCACTGATGATTATAGCAGGTTTTGTTGGGTATTCTTTTTGAAAACTAAAGATGAAACAATCTCATATTTTAAAAGAATTTGTTACCCTTGTTGAAAACCAGCTAAATAAAAAGGTTAAAGGTATTAGGTGTGATAATGGGACAGAGTTCAAAAATGCTGTTTTAATAGAGCTTTGTAACTCTAAAGGGATAAAAAGGGACTATAGCAATCCAAGAACTCCACAACAAAATGGGGTTGCAGAAAGAAAGAATAGGACCTTAATAGAGGCTGCAAGATCAATGCTTGCAGACTCTAAGTTACCCACAATGTTCTGGACTGAAGCAGTAAGTACTGCTTGTTATGTTTTGAACAGAGTATCTATCACTAGACCTCATTTCAAGACACCTTATGAACTTCTCACTGGGAAAGTTCCTTCTATTCATTACCTTAAACCTTTTGGATGTCAAGTGACCATTTTGAACACTAGTGATCCACTTGGGAAATTTGATGGAAAAGCTGATGAGGGGTACATTGTGGGATATTCAGCTCATAGTAAGGCTTATAGGGTATATAATCTAAATGCTAAAAGGATAGAGGAGACTCTTAACCTAAGATATCTAGAAGAAACGACTAATGTTCAGGGTCAAGGTCATGCTTGGTATTTTGACCTGGACTACTTAACAGATTATTTGGGTTATACTTGATTTGTTGCTAACCAATCTGCAGGTACACAAGAATCTTCCTCTAACAATGTAGGAGTCCTAGATGATGGGAGTCCTAGATGATGACTCAGAAGATGAGTCTGAGCTTGATGAACAAACCATTGTTGTACCTTCATTTCCTCCTAACCAGTTTGCAGGTAATGGTGCAAAAGATTCTATTGATGTGAATGAAGAAGAGTCACAATATGCAGAGGATCTAGCTAAACTCAAGAAGCAAGAGCATGCAGCCACTCAAGAAGCTAAGAGGCTTGGTGAGAAGTTTGCAAAAGATGCTGAAGCACTCCTTAGACAATCAGCACAAGCAGTCAGTGGAAACCTGGAAACTGCTGATCGTTCTTCTGACAGTTCACCTGTTTCTCCTGACATCACCATATCTGCTGACAATACTGCTGTATGTACTCCCATTTCTACCAAGGTGTCTACAGACTTTGGAGAACCTTATACCCGATTTCCAAGTCCTTCAGATCTTGGTAATCACCAACCCAAAGCTGGCATCTTCACCTCATCTTCCTATGACAGTGTTTTTGAACCCACAATGACCAATCTTGATACCACAATTGCTGTCAACCCCAATGCAACAAAAAGGATCAACATTCTAAATCCACAGGAAAATATTATTGGTGATCCTCAAGATCCTGTTAGAACTAGAAGCACAGTGAAACAAACTAAGTATGGAGAAGTTGCTTTCATTTCCTATGTCTCAAATCAACAAAGAGACAATCACACAGACTTTCACCATTGTCTGTTTGCTTGTTTCCTTTCTCAAATGGAACCAACCAGTGTCCCATAAGCTCTTGCAGATCCAAGTTAGCTTGAAGCAATGCAAGATGAAATGCTGCAGTTCAAGAATCAGCAAGTTTGGATATTGGTTCCTCTACCAGATGGGAAGTATGCCATTGGGACAAAATGGATTTTGAAGAATAAAAGGGATGCAAGGGGTATAGTGGTCAAAAACAAAGCAAGGTTGGTAGCTCAGGGGTTCAGGCAGGAGGAAGGGATAGATTATGATGAGGTTTTTGCACCAGTTGCTAGGGTAGAGGCCATTAGGATTTTCTTGGCCTATGCATCTTATATGGGCTTTATGGTTTATCAGATGGATGTGAAAGGTGCATTCTTATATGGTGAGATTGAAGAAGAAGTCTATGTCACTCAACCCAAAGGTTTTGAAGACCCAGATCATCCTGAGTATGTTTATAAGGTTGTCAAAGCTCTTTATGGCCTCCATCAGGCACTAAGAGCTTGGTATCCTAGACTCTCAGCATTTCTGCTGAAGCATGGATACAGAAGAGGTGCCATTAATAAAACACTCTTCCTTAAGAAGAATTCCACGGATATTATACTTGTGCAAGTTTATGTGGATGACATCATCTTTGGCTCCACTAATGAAGCTTGGTGCAGGGAATTTGAGAATTTAATGAAGGGTGAGTTTCAGATGAGTGCCATGGGGGAGCTTACTTTCTTTTTGGGTCTACAAGTTAAGCAAAAACCTGATGGTATATTTATTAGTCAAGATAAATATGTGAGGGACATTTTGAAGAAGTTTGGAATGGAAAGTATCAGAACTGCTACTACACCTTATGAAGCTCCTAAACCAAAGAACAACATTGAACCAGATCCTGCTGTGAATGTTCACTTATACGGATCCATGATTGGTTCATTGATGTATTTAACAGCTTCAAGGCCTGACATTACATTTGCTGTGAGTGCTTGTTCAAGGCATCAAGTTACACCACTTACTTCTCACTTGAATGCAGTCAAGAAGATCTTCAAGTACCTCAAAGGCCAACCTAACCTAGGTATTTGATACCCAAAAAAGTCCCCTTTCAAGTTGGAAGCATATAGTGATAGTGATTATGCTGGTGCAAATTTGGATAGAAGGTCCACAACTGGAGGTTGTCAATTTCTTGGAAGAAGATTGATTTCTTGGCAATGCAAGAAACAAACAATAGTTGCTACCTCATCTACTAAAGCAGAATATGTTGCTGCTGCCAGTTGTTGTGGGCAGTACTTTGAATACAGAATCAGTTGCTGGATTATGGGTTTAATTTCATGAACACCACAATCTTTATTGATAATCGAAGTACCATATGTATTGTTAAAAATCCAGTTTTTCACAATAGAACAAAGCATATTGAGATTATGCACCACTTTATAAGAGATGCATATGAAAAACATTTGATAAAGGTGGTTAAGATTCACACAGATAATAATGTGGCAGATTTATTGACTAAAGCATTTGATGGACCTAGATTTCAACATTTAGTTGTCCACATTGGGATGTCTAACCCTTGAATGCAAAGTTTGGGGGGAGGCATAAGCCTCAGGGGAGGCATATGCCTCAGGGGAGGATTGTAGTTGTAAACTTTGATCATTATTGTAGATATTGTACATTTTAGGTTACTAACACTAACCAGCTAATGTGTTTCTTAGCATATTAGTTTGTTTGTTTGGTTTGCTACTATGTGTCTGTTTTTACAGAATACAGGTCTGTGTAGTTGCTGGTTTGGATTGTTTGGAACAAGGTCTTGTAAGCTAAAGTTTGTTTCTTCTGAAGGAGTTATTGTTTCTACTGAAGAAGGACAAAAGTGATGTTCATTGTTTCTACTGAAGTAAATACAACTGATTCTCCCTGTTTCTACTGAAGTGGAATACAAGTGATGCTCATTACTTCTACTGAAGAGAAAGACAAGAAGTGCAGTGAAATATAAATTCAAGTTTTTCATTCATTCAAGAAACAAGATACAGCTTACAAACAACTTCAAAAGTAGATAAAGACCATTCCTATACATATTCAACTACACAAATCCTAAAATTCTATCATTCATATTGCAAAAGCATGNACAAATTCAAGTTTTTCATTCATTCAAGAAAAAAGTTACAGCTTACAAACAACTTCAAAAGTAAATAAAGACCATTCCTATACATATTCAACTACACAAATCCTAAAATTCTATCATTCATATTGCAAAAGCATGGTGGATATGCATGTCCAGTACGATGAAGAAGCTGAAGGTGAAAAATGGAAGGATGGATTGATGAAAACGTTGATGATGCTCAAGAACCTATGTTTGGTCCCTGGCAACATCATACTATTTAAATTTGGTCTCTGGCAACATCACACAATCTTCTACTCCATTTTCCCTTTTCCCTTTTCCATCATCTCTGTCTTCTCGCCTTTTCCCTTGCGTCCATGGTATGTAGCACCAGATCCTGGAGCAGGAAGACCAATCACTAATTCTCGTGATTTTGGAAGTGGAGGGTTAGACTTCCTTGACCATGGCAAAGACGAGGGTTGTAAAGATGGATTGGCCCTTCTGGTCCTTGTTCGAGAGCAAGAAGAAGCTAATTGGATGGACGAAGAAGAGGGTGGTAACTGAGTTCTTTTGGGAGTATGAGGAGGAAGGAAAGATGGGTCTTCAATCTCAGAAGATTCCTCATCAGAGGTTAAAGGTAAATGAACATTGAGGTCATGCCTCTTTTTGCGATCCTCTTCTTTGGTTTGCCAAGTTTTCTCAGGGCATCCGGGTGGAAAATAATTACCCCACCCATTGCTCTCTGAAGATGATGATGAATCGGAAGATATCTCAATAGGATTCATATTTGGAGAATTTTTGGGATGGTAATTGAGAGGTTATTGAGAAATTAGGGTTTGTTGATAATTGGGGATAATTGATAACTATATCGAGTGATTTGGGGGTATTTTATAGGCAAAGTCAAGGATTGATGGTAATTAATGCGAGTTCGGTGGCACAGTAAAACTCGAGATATTTACTTACGATATTTTTACACTTGCATTGATTCTGCTGATTGACTATTGATCAGCAGATTGACCATTGATTCTGCTGAAGGGTTGATTTTGAAAGTTATTTTACACGTCAGATATGGTCAACAAATTGTTCCGATATTCTTGGCCACGATTGGGTAACTTCCTTTTATAACCTAATTCGAATCACTTTGCCCAAAATAACTCATTCCCTCATCAAACAGTTTAAACCCATTCCCAAATTGATTAAGTCGTAACCTCTCCTCACAAAATCTTCACATGGCATCTCTTCAAGTCAAGAAAGATCATAACAAGGTTGCTTTTCTGACTAAGACAAAAGGCCATGAGCAATATGATCCAATGGTAGAGTTTTTGCAGAGTTCCAAGATTCATTATGCTCTAACACATTCTCCAAATGTGATATATGAATCGTTGGTGAAACAATTTTGGGCAACTGCTGCTAAGAGGTCTGACACAGAGATTGTAGCAACAATTGAAGGAACAGAGTATGTGGTGACTGAATCACTGATTAGGACACAGCTACGTTTGAATGATGAAGGAGGTGTTTACCATACCAACACTGAAGAAATACTTGCTGGTTTAAGAGATGTTGGCTACCAAAGTACTGCAACAGACATGTGGCACAAGAATCAGTTTTGTCCTATGTGGAGATTTTTGGTGCACACATTGCTTCAGTGTATCAGCAACAAGTCAGGAGGATGGGATCAGTTCTCTACCCAATTGGGTTGTGGTATAGTATGTCTTTCAAAGGGTTTGACTTATAATTTTTCTAAGTTTATCTTTGATAATATGATTGAAAATATTCAAAGGAAAAAGCATAAGTTTCTAATGTACCCTAGGTTTTTACAGATTATATTAGGCATAACAACCCAAGAGAAAACCTTTTGTCCCATAGCAACACTCACAAAGAAAGTTTTTGCTTCTATGAGAACTAATTATGAAGGGGCATTTCACCCTTTATTGCTAGCTATGTTGCCACAAGGCAATAATGATGCTGGTGAGGGTAATAATGCTGATGCTCCACCCTCTCCACATCCTGTTGATGATGGAAATCCATCATCTCCCAGTGTTGCTGCTGATGGTAATCCATCAGTTGCCACTGATGAGGGCCCTTCCATTGCTGCTGAAGCATCCAATGCTTCTCCTGACCAGCCTCCACCATCACCTAGTTCACCCAGGCCTCACACACCACCTATCTCTATTGCTCCTGATGAGCAAGTTCTTGAGGTTGAAGAGACCCTTCAGTCTCTTGGTACACAAGTACCTTTACCTTTTGAACCTGAGATTACTAGACTGCCTACACCTAGTCCTGAAAGAGAGCCTTTTAATGAAAGTATTCCTACATTTGAGCCTGTTTCTCCTGAAAGGCCCAATGATGCTCCCATTACCACTGAGCAATCTGCTGGTGGAGCCTATTACTCTCACAACTGTATATGAATTGCTTAACAGGAATAATAAAGAAGTTGCAGAGTTGAGAAAGGAGCTTGCAGATACCAAATCTTCTCTTGGTGCTGAAATTGAAGCTTTGAAGAATAAGGTTCAGGGGCTAGAAGCACAACTTGGAGAGAAAAAGAAAAGAAACTTGGTGCTTTCTTCTGATGAAGAACAAGAGGGAAGGCAAATGGATTCTCTTGGATTGTTGGCTGATGTGGCTCAAATGGCTGGTGTTCCTTCTCCTAAAGCTGTTGAATCTTCAAAGCAAAAGAAGACTATTCAGTTTCAAAGAAAAAGGAGGAGACAGTATTTAAGCAAGGCATCCTTGGAGTCTCTTGGAGTACACAGTGCTGTTGTTAATGATCAAGTTGACAATGAGGTACCAATGGTGAGTATTACCTCTGCAATAAGTCAAGAAGCTTTAGTGCCAGCACAAACTTCAGAAGATCCTTCAATAGTATTTGTTGCTGGGAGAAATGTTGTATTGGACTCTCACATTGCTGGTTCCTCTGCTCAAGTTGAAGATTCTTCTCAACATGTTATCCTGATGCATCTGCTGATGTTCCAATTGTGGATATCTCTCATGATGATTCTTCTGATGAGATATCTCCAAGTGTTCCTGATGTGGATCTTTCTGGCAAGGGAAAAGATATTTTTGTTGAGGAAGATCTTGGTCAAGATTGTGTGACTGATAAGGAAAGAGCTGAGCAGGCCAGAATGTTGCAAGAGTATGAAGATCAAATGAAGAGTAAGGCATTATTACAAAAGCTTACAGCTCAGTTTACTTCAGATTTGCCTCCTGAAAGACAAAAGGAATTGGATGCACAATCAATTCATTTTACTGATGAGCAGTGGGATTCTTACACTATGCAAGCTGCTTCCAATCCTACTCTAGCTCAAAGTATTCTGGGAGCTGCTTTTGATAGAGATAATTTTGCTGCACAAATGGTGGCCCTTGGACAACAAAAGAAAAAGGATGCAGCTGACAAGAGAAAAGCTATTGCAGCTCAGAAGGCTAAAGCAAAAAGAGACAGACTACTTACTGAAGCACAGAAGAGGTCTTATATGAGGAATGTGGTTTACAATCAGAGTGTAGCTCTTTATACTTCTGGTTTGTCAAAGAAGAAAGTCTGGAATTTGCCTGATTATGAACTGATAAGGTTGTATAATTTGATTATGAAGCAAATTAAACCAGCTTCTCAAGTGAAGAGGATTGCTGATGCTCTAGTTGTTCCTACTGCCAAAAGACCAAAGATTGTTGGTACTGTGCAAACTGATGATATTGGGCAATCCAATGAAAGTCTACCATCTGCTGATGCACAGGGTGTGTCTTCTATTTCTACTGAGGAAGCATCTGCTAGTCAACCATCAGTTCTTCCTGTTTCTTCTGAAGCTTCCCTCATAGCTGTTTCTTCTGACACTTCACAAATAGCTGCTGATCATGATACAAAGGAAAAGAAGAGTACAACTGAGATTCCTTCTTCTGTATCTGCTGATCAAGGAAGATCATTTCTTTCCAACTATCGTGCAGTTCTGGCTAAGCAAGATGAACAAGAAGCTGCTAAAGCTAAAAGAGCTAGGCAAGAGATAGACAAGTTGTATCACCAAGGTGTCTTTGCTTCTATTCCTTCTGGTTCTACATCTTCTATTCCTACTGAAGATGTCTCTGGTGCATCTGAAAAGGTAGATCCTTCTTTTTCTATGGGCATATATGTGCCTGGTAGAAGAAAGAAAAGGATGTCTCATAGGAGACATATTGCTATTAGAAGATCTGTTAGATTATCTAGGAAGTCAACCTCTCAGAAGCCTAGATCTTCTAAGCATGTGGATATTAATGCTGATAATGCTACATTTATCAAGATGGGGTCTTCTACAACCTTTCCAGAGGATTCTTATAGTGTGCTGACAGATTGGAAGGTGACTAATGAACAGATCAACACTATTTATAGGCTTGACACATCTTCTATGGAGTTTACTTTCTTGAAAGATATACTTCATTTGGTGGATAGGCAGGATCTGAATACTCTTTATGCCTTTGTTTCACATTATTATGCATCTCATAAACCACAAGGAGCAGGGTTGTACTTATTGGGAGATCTTCAAGTTCTGTTTGATTCTCAGTCCCCAAATGGTACAGGGTATTCTATCTGGAAGAATTCTCATAAGTGGAAGGTTGATACATGGAGATTTTACCCTTATCCTAATGTGCATATGGTTGAGACCAAGTGTGGGATGTGAGTTTGTATGTTTTCTGATCAGCATTATCCTTTGTCACCTAAACTACTAAAAAGATTGCTGAGAAGGAGATTGGAAGTTCCACCTAATCCAGTGTAAAATGATCTCACACATGCTGAACAGTTGATTGGGTTGATCAAGTCTCAGCTTATGCAACATCAGGCTTCTACTTGATTCTGGTATTCTATGTTGTATATTTTATTTCATTTTCTGGGTAAAAAAAAATAATAAAAAAATTAAAAATAAAAAAAAAACTAACTTTGTTGTACATTTGTTTTATGGTAATCAACTTACCATGATGTTGACTTTTACATCAAAAAGTTGGCTAGTCCAAAGGGTACAGGTTTGGTAAAGACATGACAAATCTGTTGATAGCTGTAATAGTTTGCTCAAAACTATTGGGTACTCAACTTACCCATGCTTCACAGCTGAGAGTTGAATGGTTTTCAATTGACCATGGATTTTTCCTTTTGGATTCCAAATAATTGACTAGCCCACAAGGATATGGCTTGTGGTAAAGGCAGTGGAAAACCATATTTGGTAATCAATTCACCAAAGGTGATTTATTCAACCTAAGAATTGACTAGTCCTGAGTAAACGGCTACAGGTAAAGACAACTCAAATCCGTTTATAGTTGATGATTTACTGAAAATCATATGGTTATCAGTGTACATAGTTCTTGAACTTAAACATTTGGCTACTCCAGTAGTGATGGCTATTGGTAAAGAGACATCAAATCCATTATTTTCAATGATTCACCTCTCACAGGAGTTAAAACACCTGGATGTGATGAGAATAGTATTAAACTAATAAGTTTTTCATGTACATTATGTCATTTGTTGCTGCAAAGATATGGAGTATACAGTTTGGTCACTCATAGAGATGTGGATATTTTGAGTCTTTGCTGCTGATGTTCGATTTCAATCCTCTTATTCTGCTAATGTTAAGATCTATCAAGAATCTTGAACTTAACCATGTCAAATTCAATATTAGGGGAGGATTGTTGGGAATTATGCTAAGTAAGAATTCTACTGATGGATTCTGCTGATGGATTCTGCTGAAGAGCTGGAATCTGCTGAAGATAACTTTCTGCGGAAGAATAGTTTCTGCGTAGTGTGTTTCTGCGGATATAGATAAACCGCGTATTTTGTAATTTAGTTAGTATATGCATGAGTTTTATTAGGAGAAGATAATGCATATCTTTTATAGTTTATAGATTATACGTTTCTTGTGAAACGGTTTAGGGTCAGGGTTCCTTGTCTATAAAAGGAACATCTTATTATATTTTATGTACGAGTTTAAAAAACAAGTTTTAGCTTTTATAAAAGATCCATAGAGGATCAAAGAGTTCTTGGTATTCTAAGTTATTACTTGTGTTTGTTTCCGCTTTAAAATACAAGTATTGGAGACTTTCTATTAGTGTGTTTGTGATTACATAAACATTGCTAACGATTCACGAGTGCTCAAAGATCTATCAAGGTCTGAGTTTCAACACAAGATTACCTCAGCCTTTCTACACAAACACCATCTTTAAGACCTTGCAACACCAACACAATCACTATTCAAGATTCGCTTAATCTTGAAACTCCAACATCCTCTCTCAAACATGGCAATACAAACCCACACACCTCTTCACCATCAAATGATTTAACATTGCAACTAACTCAACCATCAAAAACTCCATCACCACAATCCCCAATTCCTACACCAATGGAACTTTTTCATACACCACCAACATCACCACATTCACGATTGGAAACTTTAGACAACCTTCCACCTAGATCACCTCAATCACCAAAATTAACTTTCATGGAACTCCTCCAAACAACTCCAACACCACCATCACCAAACTTGGAAATGTTAGAAGATCTATCATCTAGATCATCTAATCCTCCATCATTGTCATTCTTTGACACCATTGCTCAAATGGAAACTCAACCAAGTGAGCAATTAGAACATGAACCCCATCAACCATCATTGGTAGAGCGTTTGGCTTACCGATATGCTAGACCCTCAATTTTTCCACAAGATCAAGGCCATACGCACCTACCATCTTTTGTGTTTCACCCCATTTACAAAAACCTTCATGGTAATCCTTCCGGAGATCCTAGCTTCTGCCACTATATTCAACCACAAGAACCTCCACAACAACAACCACCACAAGATCACTCCCAACACTTCGACTCTCTATTTCCTTCTTATAAGAAAATAGAAGCATCCATATGGGATAAATCTCCAAACCTCAATGATGAACTAAACACTCATCTAAACCATCTTCATGCCTTCAAACGCATGGTTGACTCTCAAATCAAACATGTTATGGAATTCCATAAGGCATTACACTCATCTAGTGAAGAAAGCAAAAACACCTCCCAACCTTCCGTATTTGCTCCTTCAAGCTCAAATGATCCACCACCAACAAATCAAACCCCTCTTCCACAAAACTTTCCCAGCCATGGTTGCGGACATTGTGAAAGAACCGCTCACATTAGTGAGGGATCTCGAAACGACATTCGTGAGCTAACCAATGAAATGCGGTTTATCCTAAACCACATCTTGGAACGTCTAGAGTCCTTCTCCCATCAACCTCAAGCCTAGAGTCTCCACCAAAAGCTCAAACCAACAAACCAAATGCATTTCACTTTCACCATAATCTAAATGAGACCCGCCATTTTCAAACAACCTTACCCTTGTTTTAGGAAAATGTTTCTCATTAAGGAAAGTGATGGTTTCCTTTTTAAAGATGTAGGATTTTATCCTTTCTTTTGTTTCTTTTTCTTGTGTCTTCCACTTTTAGAAATAGGATAATTAATTACATCATTTCTTGTCGTTGACTTTCTAAAGTCAAATTTTACGTGAAATGAATTTCATTCTACTATGAGATATGCTATGTTTCTTGACCATTGAAGTATTGTGATTGCACTATACCTTGTTATGGTAACATGTATATCTTGTGTTTTCGACACTAACTCTCTTTTGTAGGATAATAACTCATGCTTCCCTTCCTTAATACTCTGATTGAGGGGAGTAATATTCAAGGGGGAGTATGAGTGTTGCATCATTACGCTTCACAACATGTTCTATACTTGTCTTGTGCGGCAACTAACCTTTCTTTGTAGGTTCAAAATCCATGACTTCTTCCTTGATTCTCCGAGTTAGGGGAGTAATATTCAAGGGGGAGCATGAGAATTGCAACTAACCTTTTCTTTGTAGGTTCAAAATCCATGACTCCTAAATTGGCACTCCATTTAGGGGGAGTATTGTCCAAGGGGGAGCACGTGCATAAGTTCCGCTACGCTACTCTTCTTTTTGTTTCGACAAAAAGGGGGAGAAGTTTAACTTGTTTTCATCTCTATCTTTTTCACTTCTTTTTATTATTTTCATAAAACAAGTTTTAAACTTTATAAGACTTAACACTAAACATAGTGACTTACTTATAAATAAAGTTTACATTTTGTCATCAACAAAAAGGGGGAGATTGTTAATACAAATATCGCCCAAAAACGTTATTTATATTTTACGATCTTTGCTATGTTTTGTTAATGAAAAAGTACAAACTTTAGCTTATAACTAAACCATCACTTTAGTTTTAAGTCTTGTATAAACTAGACTTTACATTTCTTTTTAAACATAACATAAGTTTTTACTTCTTTAAAAAGAAAGTGTCACATCTCATCAATATGCATTTATGGAAAGTTTATGTGTTTGACCATCTTTGGTTCTTACACATGTTTGGAAGCATTCCACATTGAGTCAATGCATGAAATAAGTTGATGTGACCTTGTTTGTCTTGGAGAGATTTATTACAACTTTGTGTGCAAGTTTTGTAGTGTCAGTTCTGGCGGAACCCTGGAGTTACACGGGCGGAACCCTTTTGAGGGTGCCGCCGTTTCCGCCAGAGCTGATGCTTGTTTGTGTATAAATACCAAACTACTTGCAAGAAATCTCTCATCACTTTAGGACATATATTTCACATATCCTCTCATCTAACTCAGTAACATTTGACTTGTGTGATTCTCTTATGTAGCAAAGGAGTTCACAAGTTCATCCAAGAAGTTACAAGTTTCAACTCATAAGTTGCAAGACTTGTTAGCTTTGTTATGTATAGACTTTGGTAGTTTATACTTAATTTGTATCTTGTGTAGAAGTGATCGGTTAGTATTTTAGGCCTTAAAATACATAGTGTGACGGGAGTTGTTGTACCCTTGTAAAAGAACTAACGGGAGTGGTTGTACCCTTGGTAAAGAACTCGACATCTAGCTTAGTGTCGGTAAAAGGAATTAGGCGACGATAGGTTGGTTCTACCTTGAACTAGAACTCGGTATTTAGCTTTGTACCGGATAAACGTGTAAGCGACGAGTGTAAAGGTTTCTCCACCGGGAAAGGAGTTTGTTGACTAGTGCTTTAAACTCTCGAGTTGGATACTCGGGGCGTGGACGTAGGGCAAGGAAAATAGAGTTCCTTGTAGCCGAACCACGATAAATACTCGTGTCATGGTTTGATCGTTTCTTTCTTTATTCTTACTTGCTACTTATTATCTTTTAGATCATATCTTTGATAGTATCCATGCTTACATCTTTGATTGTTTGAAAAGTATATCTTAGATTATATCTTTGATTATACGAAAGTTTTAAAAGATAATTAACTTAAAAAGCGGTAAACTATTCAACCCCCTTCTAGTTTTCCACAGATTCTTTAGAATGATAATAGTTATTCAGTTTTATAACACTTGCAATTTCATATCGACTCTCTTATTTTGGGACTAACAATTGGCATCAAGAGCCATACTCGTTACACACTTCGAACCAGAAACCATTTTAACGAGAACAAAGAAACCAAAACAACAAAGACGCTGAACTTTTGTTTCAGAAAGAAAGGAACACGCAACGTTTCAAACAAGACAACGCTGCCTGGATAACTAGGACACAAGGAAAGGAAGTACACGTCCATAACTTGTGGGAAATTGCAATCGAGAAGGGGCACCAAACGAAGTGGTGACCAAGTTTGGTTATGTTGTGTGATTTGCTGTACGCAGAAAGAACAATGAAGAAGATCACATAAAGTTTTTGCAGAAACTTTGGTTGTGATTAAAACCACACGACAACAAACCAAGGAGACCCTTTGTTGCATCATATAACGCAACAAATTGGACAGAAAAAGACCCATTGCCAACAGTTTTAGCACGGCAACTTGGAAGAAAAGGACGTCAAAGAAGAAGAGACCCACGGTTGCATATACAACGCAACACGTTGGATAGGAAAGGTTGCTTGTACATTGAGAAGGTACCGAGAGAGAAAGAAAAACAAGAAAAACAATCCGAGAATTGTTTTAGGCGCACGCTAGCAATACAAAAACAACAACAACCAAGGAAAACAATCTGGTCAAATTGTTTGCAAAAGAAATAGCGAGTGGTTTGTTGTGGGAACAATACGGTGTGGAACAAAATGAGAAGAAAGGGAGTGTATTGTGGAACGCGTTTGATTAGGAACAGGCAACAAAGACGACAAGGACTTAAGTATATCGTTAACCTTGTCTAGAGACATAATACTATCTTTAGTATTAGAAGAAGAAAAAAAACAAACAAATCCGTTTGTTATTGGTTAAATACGGGCACTTTGTGATCACAAGAGTTTGGAATCAAGAGAAAACAACAAGCAACAAAACCTTGTTGTTTACCAAAAGTACTTGGATACTTTGGAGGGAAGCCGAGACAAAAAACAAGGTCTAGGGCACATAAGGATTTCAAGTCGACACAAAGGCAAGAAAGGAACAACGTGGTGAATAAGTGGTATTAGGAAAGCAATTCGACAACAACAACAAGAGGTGTGCGTGAATTGACTTGGGTGAACAAGGGAAAGAAAACGTAGTTGGTATAAATCTAGTACCAACTTAAAGGGAATACTCTTGTGTTTGAAAACACAACCACGAGGTCACAACAAATTTAAAATTTTTGGATTTCATTTCACATTTACATAGTATAGATACTTGTTTATACTATTAGGAAATCCCGAGAACTATATATTGATCCCGTTATATTAGGTTTCCCGGATTACTATTTCTGTTCCCGTAGTATTAAGTGATACCACACTAGTAAGAATTCTCATACAAGTAGAAGGTGAAGATTATAAACACCTTTAAGATGGCTGGTGACGACGCAAATAACACTAATAACAACGTAGTGAAACCCGTAACACCTATCGCACAATACCAATGCCCTAAACTTAAAACCACAAACTACACGGTTTGGGCTATACAAATTAAGGTTATATTAGAAGCACATGGTTTATGGGAGACAATAGAGCCTAAGGAAAACACACAAGTAGATGATAAGAAAGAAAAGGCAACTATTGCCCTATTATACCAAGCGTTGACCGAAGATGTGATTTTACAAGTAGCAAGTTGTAAAACGGCTAAGGAATTATGGGAATCGTTGAAAAGGAGACACGTTGGAGAAGAGAAAGTGCAACAAGCATGGTTACAATCATTGATGATTGGATTTCATGCCCTTCAGATGAAGGAAGATGAAACTGTTGATGCATTTACGAACAAACTAAATGGTTATGCCACGAAGGCTAAAGAATTAGGAAAGACCATGGATGAATCACTTCTAGTTAGGAAACTATTAGACTCCACACCAGATAGATTCATTCGGATAGTAGCATCCATAGAACAAACAAACGATCTTGACAGTATTACCTTAGATGAGATCACTGGAAAACTTAAGGCATTTGAGGAAAGAATAAAACTCCGAAAGGGAGGACAAGTAGAAAGCCAGGATAATTTACTATTCGCACAAGGCGAACACTCTAAAAATGGAAAACGTTTTTCCAAACATAGGGGTAGATCAAACTACGCACGAGGGAACTGGCAAAACAACAAGTATAAGGATAACTCGAATGGAGAAAACTCAACTCACAAAGATAAGTCAAATAAAGGTAGACGTGAGTGGGATATAAGGAAAGCAAAATGTTTCAATTACGGGAAACAAAGATATGACAACCCGCTATTTCCCAGGTCAATACTATTTTCTAAACTTGAATTTAAATTCTTGACATTTAATTTAAAGCAATTTACATGAGCTCTTTTACTTGGACCGACACAAATTTGTGAATACATTCTAAGTACACTAGGACTTAGGCTATTTCTAGTCCACAATGCTCCAGTACCTTNCAAACATGATGAACCAAAGGGTTTTGAACAAGACCCTTCAAACTTAACTTCCAACACAATGGCATGATTGTAAGTACCAATAAGCTGCCCAAAAGCAACCAAGATCAGAATGCAAACCAATGGTACCAAATCTGCCATGTACGATCACAATGTCATCACCATCTTCATAGCACCAATTAAATAAAACATTGTACCCAAACTGCAGGTCAATGGTGGACAGAAACTAGCAACATAGGATTTGAAAACCCTAACTAGCTCAATGAATCGTCAAAACAGGTCGAGACATAGAGTATAACAACTCCAAACTTCCATAACCTCATCAAACAGATTTTAACATAGGGAAACAACAGCAGCAGGATCCAAACATGATGTAGCAAATACCAGATATCATACATCTCTCTCTTTAACCCACGAACACAAAACAACCATCAGGTACATATCACGTAACCATCATACACACCCTAATAAGGGATATCATGAAGAAAACATGCAGATAATCATCACAACCTGTGAGAAAAAATAAACGAAACCCTAATAAAAGGGATCCATTACGTTAAGCAACAACATCATAAATCATAAGTCGAAATCCTAAAAAAGGTTTTTTTATAGCGATGAAGAGCAGCAATCTCCAACCAAACACGCCTCAAATAATGTTATGATATGACAACCCGCTATTTTACAGGTCAATACTATTTTCTAAACTTGAATTTAAATTCTTGACATTTAATTTAAAACAATTTACATGAACTCTTTTACTTGGACCGACACAAATTTGTGAATACATTCTAAGTACACTAGGACTTAGGCTATTTCTAGTCCACAATGCCCCAGTACCTTTCTCCTACTCCAGTTCACAATTTTATGCTATAAAACAAATTTCTACTCTTTAAATACTTACGGTTTTAAATTCAACAAACGTTAATTTTTATTCAAGGATTTAATGCCCGACATACCCGATTTTCTCAACAATTATTTTCAAGGTATTTTTATACTTCCAAAATTATTACAAAAGTGCCAAAAATATTTCCTTGTGTCCAATGTAATTTCTTTATTCCAAACCGTTTAATTACGTATATCTTTCGTTAACTACTAAACCAATGCCCAATACTTATTTTTACTATCCAATACATTCAAAATATACACTTTTATATATATACTACAACATATTTGCTTCCAAATCTTCCACAAGATTCATCCCATCTATATAATTTTCAAGACACATTATTATACATGACTTAACTAGTGCAAGTATTTCAAAACAAGCAACATGGTACATAATCAATTAATAAGATAAGCTTCACCATACCTCCCCCCTCATCCCCCATATCAATCGGCCATAAATCAAGGGCTTTGTCCCCAAGATATTTTTCATCTTGACTTTATATATGTTCACTTATACAAGCCATTTCATTTACCTACACATCTATATCACTTACATTCACACAAAGAAAGAAAAATAAACCCAACCTCCCAAACCCTTGAAATTTTTGACACAACCAAAGAAGGAGAAAGGAAAAAGGAAGCTAGTTGGGCAAAAATCAAGTATACTAAGGGTAGATCACAAGGGCTAGAGTACTAATATTGGGGTTACACAAGTGTTTCATAAGTCTCATCTCACTAATCAACCTTGTAAGTAAACTTACTAATACTTCATG
>LBNU01039394.1:0-43586 GCA_014162995.1 Artemisia annua
CGAGAAACGAGAAATAAATAAATTAAATAATTGTAATAGTAAAAATATTATTATTATATTAACTTGTTCCTTCCCAATGAAATCTTATAAAGATTTTGTGCAGAAGTAGCACACCTGGTACAGGTAGCACAGCCGTCGGTAGCACACTTGATTTGAATAAAACAAAACACATGTGGGGTAACCTAGTGATTGGGAAATAGTTGAAGTGATAGTGGGGTCATGCCACGTGTCAAACAATTAACGAGGTAGCACGGTAGCACAGGTAGCACATGACCAAATTTGGAATTTGTGTGAAAAATGACTCAATAGTGATTCACAATTCGATTTTTGGCACAATTTTGGAATTTTCCCTATAAGAGATAATGAAACGATTTATTAAATGATTTTCATAATTTCATTTTGAATAAACATAACTGTTAACTAAAAAATTAACTTGGCATTTAATTCTACAATATCAAAACAAAAAAACCAACTACTAAAAGCCACTGACATCCATTTAACATTATGAATTTTAAATATATGTTAGTGATGCATGATGTAACCTTAAAAAGACGTCACTCTAAATGCATAGAAAATCATTTTCTACGATTTTGCTTTAGTTTTAAGATATTATATAATATATTTTTATTACTAGTTTCATCACCAATATTATCAACTCTCTACATCACGACTAACTTATCGGTTTTAAGATCGAGTTAGTATATCTCATCAACAAATGCATAACAACAAGGTGATTACATTATCTAATTAAGACAACATTAAAGGAAGTTATTCACGTTAATCTTAAGCAACATATAAACTTTTGCAAAAATAGAAACAGCAAACAATTTATAAGATTTCTAGGCTCAAAAACATTTGCACTGTGTGCCTAGTTTACGATATAGTATAGGTAAGTGTCGGGACTGAGATGAGGGAAGTCACCCTCAGCCTTTTGTACTTCAATGTTTTTTGGCGTAATAATATTAACCGGGACAATCCTTTACAAAAAAAATAGTTTACAATATAGTAGTACATGCATGCATGGACAGAACTAGGACAAAAAACGACCAGGTGCACTTAGAATAAACTAAACAATACTACAAACACAAGTTTTAGAGACAGGGTGCATTTAAGAAAAATCAATGTTTTGTAACAAAATTAACACTATGCAACAAAAATTCATGGGTGTCCCGGGACCATGGTTCCGTCACTGCATGCATGGCACAACTCATTATAGACTTAAAGTAATTGGTGTGGCTGGCTTTTTGAACGCGTAGGGCACGCTCGACTATAAATATACCAGCAAAATGTGTGTACCATAATCACGCTTTTTATTAGCTAAACGGCATCACCTTACGAGTCGAAAATAATGAAGAGATATAGCTGTATTTGTTATTCCCAAAATTGTTAGTATGTGCTTCACTACATGATCAAATTAATGTCTTTATTTTCTACTAATTGCTAGTTTTTTTTTCTTTTTTTTTTTTGTCGTCGTCGTCGTCGTTGTTGTTGTTGTTGGAATGGCATTATATAAAACTAGCAAGAAGCTATAAGGGGGAATTGCAATGACAAAGAGATAGAGTTACAAGGATCGTTAAACCATTCTTACTAATTAAAAGAGACTTTACTACTTTGATGCAGGATTTACCGACCAGGTTTTATATTTATAAGTAACGAGTGGGTTAGCCCGCACGATGCTGCGGTGCGGGAGCTTGTGTGATAGGTTGTTTTTGCAAGAACGTAAAATGGTTTGTATTTTTTTGATGTTTTTTTGCTAATTTATTTTGTTCGATACCAGATATTTTTTAGAATGGAAACCGGTTTGGAATCTTGTTCGTGAATGGTAGCAACCGTTTTACGGTAACGGTACATTTTTTTTATAGGTAGGGTATTTTTATAATGTTTTTGGTGTTGTTTTAATACCCTTTTATTAGTTTTCTATTTTGGCCATGTCATTTAATACCTTTTTATTACCTTTTTATGTTACTACTTTCCTACACATGTTATTAATTAGGGCTTTATTTTCCCCCAAATTCATTTCAACCTATTCGGAGAAGGAAAAATGGCGACACCACCATCAGAGTATGCCATGTCTTGCACTCCCCATTTCCAAGAACTAAGAATTGCCAGTGGTTCTGATAACCTTGAGGGGTGTTTCCATTTGCTTTTCACGCAACAGCACGCGGAGATTGATGAGCTAATTAATGTGTTGTGTGAGAAACGTGATGGCCTGTTTAAGAAGATCGAAAGGATGGAAAAGCTGGTTGAGGAAGGTGAGGGCTTTTGTGTATTTCATGATTCTGGTAACGCGGGGTTGGAATGTATGAAGGAAACTCTTAAGACAGATAAGAAGGTGCTTGCTGGGTTGACTGGGTTGTTGGATGTGGCCTGTGAGGGTAGGAGGGAGAATCGCCGTCATGTTTCTTTCGAGTGAAGATCTGTGGTACAGTTGTTAAGCTTTTGGTTTAGTAGAATGTCTGTTTTGATGTATGTTTGAATGTTTAAGTGGAATGTGTTCATGTACTGAAATGCATTGTAATGGATTATTATGAATGAAAATGTAATGTTCATGTTTATGACTATCAATGAAAATGCAATGTTTATGTTTTCGGTTTTTGTTATTGTTTGTTATGCATTGTATTAGGGGTCAATAATAAGTGAAAAGAGAACCATGTGCACCAAATACATGCTTCATTAGGTGCCAANTGTCTGTTTTGATGTATGTTTGAATGTTTAAGTGGAATGTGTTCATGTACTGAAATGCATTGTAATGGATTATTATGAATGAAAATGTAATGTTCATGTTTATGACTATCAATGAAAATGCAATGTTTATGTTTTCGGTTTTTGTTATTGTTTGTTATGCATTGTATTAGGGGTCAATAATAAGTGAAAAGAGAACCATGTGCACCAAATACATGCTTCATTAGGTGCCAATAGTCTACTTACATACACGATATGCTGCACTCGTAGAGAGGTTCAGCGAAGGCATAGATAAGTATTGACAGACCTCATAGTTTTTAAGATGCGCATAAGTGCTCTGCATCAAAGTAGCAAAAGGTATAGGTGATTGAGGCTATTACATTAAGCCGTAGAGGTGACTGATGCTAATTTACATAGTAGGATAGTTTTTGAATGCATCTAGTAAGTCTGCATATAAGTTGCAAAAGATGGTGGGTGTTGACTGCGTTCTAGTTTTTTATTTTTTTTTTTTTTGTTTTTTTTTTGTTTTTTTTTTTTTTTTTTTTTTTTTTTTTTTTTTTTTTTTTTTTTTTTTTTTTTTTTTTTTTTTTTTTTTTTTTTTTTTTTTTTTTTTTTTGTTTTCTGACAGCTCCTCTGTGAATATGCGGTGCTTCACTGTTTTTGGGGCAACATTAGGTTCCACTTCCGTCTTTGATCTAGTTTGCATAGCCACTGAGGCTGCCTGCGGTGGGGTGTTATCTGTATGGAAAATCAAAATTTGTTTTAGCAACCAAGAGAGTATTGTCTTTTTAAACAGTTAGAGTGTGTGAGTAAATAAAGAAAAATTGGAACTTGTTTTAGCAAGATAGAAGTTAGAGTGCATCACCTTGGTTTGTTTCCGTTTGTGGTATACCGTGTTGTTCTTCTTTGCATGGTGTTTCTTGTTCTTTCTGAAGCACTGTGGTGTCCCCTTTTTGTTCAACATTTTCGATTTTAGCCAAATGTGTCGTGCCTGTAAAAGAAAGATCTAAGTAAATGTGCATGGTAGTTAAAAGTCATGATAGCAGCTTATTTGTAGGGGAAAAATTTGGCACCTTTTGAAGAATCATCGTGCCCTGTTGTCTCAGTAGTTGTTTCACCTTTCAGTTCTGGTGTGGGTGCGGGCAAAGCTTTTGGCAGGGAATGTAGCCCTTCTAATTGTTTACCTGACATGTCCGAGGAAAGTTCTTTTGCCTTATCCGTTATGCCAAAAACCTCATCCATGACAAATTCAGTAACTCCTGGATTGGATGTTGTGTTGTAGTGGAACTGAAATGTATGGTTTCTTCCAACAATTGCGCCTGTATCTGATTAGGAAAGTGACCTTGTTGAGAATTTTTGTTTGATGTAACTAAGTCTTCACAGTTGATCCCAATAAAGTCGTCTGCCTAGGGGTGAAGAATATGAATGTTGCCGAGCTTGTGCCGTCTGTTAGGGTAGCTCTGAAATTGTAGCTGCATAAATGTAATGGTTAGATAGTGAAGCATAAACCGGTGAATATTTGAATGGGACATTTGCGCACCGGTAGTTAGGAGCAGGTATGACTCCGTGAGTCTTGCACTTGTAGTTCCCATTCTCGTAGGTGACCTTGTTAATGCAGACACAGCAAGAGGTATAGTACCATCCCCTGCTCGTGTTGACCTTGGTTATTGTTGCCTCACAAGTAAACCGCACCCCCTGGCAAAATATAACGAAAATGTGTGTTAAGTAGTGTATTAATGTGAATAGAGTTTAGCGTATGCAAGTCACCTTATAGCTTGCTGCTTTGTGGCTGAAAAGCTGTTGGAATAGGATACGGTTTTTTTGCTGTTCTTGTTCGGTGTCATTCAACCTGTATCTAGTCACACATAGTGGCTCCTTTTCTTGGTAGAGTGCTTTGTATCTGTTAGATGGTTATCTTCTGTTAGGAATATGAAAGCAGATCTAAAATTGATGAAAGATTAAATAATAAAAAACGTGACGCTTACGCTGCTTTGTATTGTTGAAGGTCAGGGATGTCAGGGTTTATGTAGTAGTACGTTGCAGGGGTGGATGTAAGTTGGAGATCTGCAGTTAGAAAATAGGTCGTGGTAAGTTATTCATGATATGTATAGATATATAGGAGATGTTTTTACCTCTCTTTAGGAATTTGGTGACCCTGAAAGAGCTCACAGCTATTATGATAGGTCTCTCAAGCCTCTCAATTTCGTGTTTTTCAAACTTGTCAGCGAGGTCATCCCACAAAGTCAACTCAATAGAGATTCGGCTGTTTGCAAAAAGCAGTCTAGTGTTAGTATGCAAAGGCGGCTAGTTTTCGAATTATGGGTGTTTAAAAACTTACTTGAGATTTTGGATTTCAACTTTTCTGAGTCTTGATTGATTTTTCGTAGGATTCCCGACATTCCCAGCTTCGCCTGATGTAATGTAACATCCAATATAATATGTACCATTTGAGTATAGTTGGGGTTAGATTTTATGTTTTTTATTACTATAGTATATGAAAGTAGGAGAATGTGTTAGGAAGAACCTGTAAGTATTGGGTAGTCTTTTATGCCCTTGTCGCGTGGATCCCATACCTTTGTAGGTAATTGGTTGTAGGAGGTGAAGTGGAAGTAGTGGTTCAGGAATGACTCTGCTGGTATGGCATCAATTTTGGTTAGCCTCTTAAAGGAAAGAGATGTTGGGTTTTCAAGTGTTCGCTGCCATTTTTCGGTTGGAGTACATTCAAAATCATAGACTCGAATAGCCTGGCCAGGGATGAGAATAGGTTTGAAATGGTGAATATCATCGGCATCCATGTTAGCCTGGATTGCGTCGCCCTGTTTATGNTGTAGGAGGTGAAGTGGAAGTAGTGGTTCAGGAATGACTCTGCTGGTATGGCATCAATTTTGGTTAGCCTCTTAAAGGAAAGAGATGTTGGGTTTTCAAGTGTTCGCTGCCATTTTTCGGTTGGAGTACATTCAAAATCATAGACTCGAATAGCCTGGCCAGGGATGAGAATAGGTTTGAAATGGTGAATATCATCGGCATCCATGTTAGCCTGGATTGCGTCGCCCTGTTTATGTGAAAAGCAGTTTTCGTAAGGTTACTATAAGAATAGGAAAATTTGATTAGGTGTTTGACTTACATGTCGGTCCAATAAGATTGCACGGTATCCTGTTTCAGTTGTGTCTGGAGGATTTCAGCTTGCCCATACACGGTAAACCTTGAGCTCTAGTATTTTTCCTGTGTCTCCCGGCCTGAGGTCTCGGATACAGCTTAGCATGGCAGCTACTAAAGCCATCCTGCAATACACGAATATTAGAGAAGGTGCTCTGTGAGAGAGAAAGTAGGAAACTAAAAGAAATGTAAACCTGCCGCATGTACCTTATGAGGGAGAAACTACTGAATGGAATGTAATAGAAAGAAAAAAAGGCGACAAACGTAAAATGTCATCTACAATAGGTATAATTAGCTGTACATTATGCAACTTTATTCTATGTATTTGAAGTTATGGTACCATTATTGTGTTAAGGAAATCTTTGTAAACTATATTTTTAGTCACGTTTGGAGGGTAGGAATCATCTTTTTTTATAAGAATTTTGAGACCGTTTGGAAATGTTGCTCGTGATAATGCAACATAAAGCTGGCCATGCGAAAACACAGGTTCTGGAAGATAAACCCCTATTTTATTGAGAGAATGTCCTTGGCTCTTGTTTATGGTCATTGCGTAGCACAGTTTGACTGGGAATTGCTTCCTTTTGAAGACGAATGGCATCTCCTCGTTTGTTATCTTTAGAGGTATTCTTGGGATAAAAACCCTTTCACCAATTCTATTTCCAGTAATAATTTCTGCTTGTATCAAATTGGCATATAGCTCTGTGACTATCATTCTTGTTCCATTGCAGAGCCCCCCTCCAAGGTTCAGGTTGCGCAACATCATAATTGGGATACCGATTTTAAGTTCCAGTTTGCTGGGTGGCAGGCCTGGAAATTTTAGAGCGTTAAGGAACTTGGGCGGATACAGCAACTCATTAGCAGCGCCATTTCCTGCTTTAGGAATCACTTCGTCCGAACTTATGTAAGTCGTTGTTTCGCCCTTCATTGATGAAAGAACCCTTGCATTAATTACGTCTGCTGTTTCATTCTTAGGACACACGATTGCCTTTTGTTGTAACATTTCTGCGTCTGGTGAGTCTAATGTTGGCCTGTCATAAATGAAATCGATAAGTGTAGTCAAACCATCATCGTCATCCTCAATCAGATAATCCTGTGGGATTGTCACCCATTTTTCATTTTCCGGGTCTTCTGTGTCACATTCGCTAATGTTACCATCTCCAATATCCAATAACCATTAGGCGAATCTCTCTGCCTTTTGTTTCTCAGCGTTGTCAAGTCGTGCCTGTAATAACCTCATGTTTTCTTGAAGCATGAATATTTTAAAATGCCTCCATAGATAGGAAGTAGTTATTGATGCTGACACAATGTCTCGCTTTGTGCCTTTCTTTTTAACTGGCAATGTCTGCCTAAAATCACCTCCTAGCATTACTGATTTTCCACCAAACAATGCATCCAGTTTCGTCAAAATATCTCTGAGGGTTCTGTCTAGTGCTTCAAAGCATTTTCTGTCATTCATTGGGGCTTCATCCCAAACAACCAAATCCGTTTCTGAAAGAAGCTTTGCAAGCAGCGTATTCTTTTTTACATGACACATTGACTCATCTGTCAAGTCAAGTGGCAATTTGAACCTTGAATGTGCCGTTGTGCCACGTGGAAGTAACAAAGAAGCGATCCCAGATGAAGCAACTGCCAGGACTATTTTCCCTTCCGAACGCAACCTGTTAATTATTGTTTTCCATAGGAAGGTTTTACCCGTTCCTCCATGACCGTAAACTAACACCAATTGCTGCTGATTTAGGTGAGATGATTGGACAATGAGGTTGTAGATGTCTAGCTGGCGGGCATTTAGTTTTGTGACTGCAGTTTCAACCTCTATTCTTAGTTCCTCGCGGTTGTAGTTCCTTTCTTCCATCAGAAGGCGGTTGTGGAGATCATCTAGCAAGTGTTGTGGAGGAGGCTGTAGGCCAAAGTCGGTGACTGATTTTGAGCAACCATTAAGTATGATCTCTTATTCATATAGAACGTATCCTTTCAATTCTGGATTGTTGATGTGGAGATCTTGAATGTGAGTCATATCAGCAGCCCTTATCGGAATATCGTCGGCCATGAGTGACCAATGTTTTTCCCACAGGCGAATTGTGTCCGCGACTTCACAATAAAGGAGAATTTGAGCAAAGAGTGTGCGTAGCTCACTTGCTGTAGCTGAGATTGCCGCCTCTTGTAACGCCGTGTCCCATTCTCTGTCGTCTCTGAGTAAGCCCATTGCCTGGCAGGCTGCTCGGTAAGTCGGGTAAACTGTGTTGTTCACTTTTCTAAGCTCTTCAAACGATCTGCACCCTTTCTGGTGACACAAAAGCATCCTCAGGTAGAAGAGCTCCCCCGATGCTGGGTGCACATATGCAAGTCTTCCAATCGAGTACCTTGTTTTCTGTTTCCTAGGCGTCCACATCTTTGTAGCATCGTTCCACACGAATGACTTAGGGAAATCTAAATATGTTAGGTGCCGACCTTCTTGGTATAAATTGTTTCACGTAAACCATTCCGTGAGTGTTGTCATTGTTCGTCCCTGATCAGTGACAACATATCCNCTCCCCCGATGCTGGGTGCACATATGCAAGTCTTCCAATCGAGTACCTTGTTTTCTGTTTCCTAGGCGTCCACATCTTTGTAGCATCGTTCCACACGAATGACTTAGGGAAATCTAAATATGTTAGGTGCCGACCTTCTTGGTATAAATTGTTTCACGTAAACCATTCCGTGAGTGTTGTCATTGTTCGTCCCTGATCAGTGACAACATATCCCAAAGGCTCTGTGCCCCGGAAACTTATCTGTTGCATACCCTCAAGATGAACTGCAAGGATTTGGATGGCTGGTTCTCGGTGATGTATCGGGAAAGCAAGAATTCTCCAACATGCTTCGTGTGGACAGATAAACCGGCCATCTATGAAGTTCTTAATCTCATCAACCTGAATTCGTGGAGCATTAGCCGATATCGATGGTTGACCAATCGGCCTGGTGACTCGAGCTGCAATTCTGTCTGTCCCTTTTGATATGTATTTGAATAGATACTTGATCAGCATGCTCCACCTACAATATTCCACGTTTATGTGTGCATGGAACATAAGGCAGAGGGTCCTATTGTACGGGACCACATATGTGTTGTCTAGTCTCACCCTCTCCCTTGTTGCATAACGCTGGTTTTTTCTTCTCCGGTAATGTACATGGCCATTCTTGTCAAAAAATGTCTTCTCTTCATTTTTTTTCGGGAATTTTTTTTTTGCACGAACCTTCCTTCATACATGGTGCTCCCGGACTAACTGCTCCACATGGCCCATGCAACATCATTTCGGTAACAACTTTGTACCCCTGTGGATCAGCCTCTCTGTCAGGTAGCTCTGCACATATGAATTTGTCAACATCCTCGGGCGACTGTATCTTGTGACCTGACTTTAGCCACAGCAGTGTGTGACAGTGTGGAAGCCCACGCTTTTGAAATTCTATCGTGTATAAAACTGCATTGGTAATCAAATGAAAAGAAAATGCAAGTTAGTGATACATTTTTTCCTTTTTATTGTTTTATCTATGACTGACTTGTAGTTTTTATTCAGTACTCTAATTTTTCACAAAGACATACCTCCTGCAGCAGGTGCAAATATGGCCCCGCCTTTCAGAGCCTCGCTAAAATCATGCACTTTTTGCTCAAAAACACGGTCTACAACGTCCGCTCTATCAGCTGGTGAAAGGTCTGGATGAGAACGCATATACCTTTTAATTTCTGGCCATTTGACATTGCACGTGAACGTAATGAAAAACTGAGGGTTCCCAAGAACTCGACAAATAGCAAGAGCATCGAGATAGTGGCTATACATATACCGCGGCCCCCCAGTGAAACTTGAAGGTAAAATTATTCTTTTACCTATATGCGATCCTGAACGATCTCCCTTTGAAATAGCATCATAAATCCCTGACAAATATTCGCTTCTTATATCATTTTGCTTTGCTCTCACAAATCAAGCCGTTCTTGCTCCAGGGCACAATAAACTGACACAACATATTGCTGAAACAACCTGCCAGCCTTGAAGAGAAGCCCGTGCAAATGAGGCCTTTCATGTATCTGGTAGGTGTAGTAGGTCTTCATAGTCATTTTAGGTTTCTCTCCATTTGGCCTAGGCGTTTCCAACGTTAGTTTTGTAGTATAGCCTGGCTGACCATACACAAACAGGAGCGGGAATTGTAATGCCATGTAGGTGGAATGTAGCTTGTTAATCCGTTGTGGCCGTTAACCTTTCTTGTGTATTATGACATCATATTCTGTGTCTGTTTCAGGGCCACTTTCAAAACCGATAGCACCAAGGATGTCTGTTGATGGCAATTCATATTGCCGAGCCCCATCTACGTTATAAAGGCGAACAGTGAAATCAGGTACATCATTTTCATTGCATATGTCTCTCGCTGTCCTGAACAACGCCACCAATTCATTGTGAGTATCCAAAATTTATATCAGCTGCTCAACAACTTCAGGTTTCAAAGACCGTGAATTACCTCCGCCAAAGTGGTACAGTCTATTTGCTACCTCATTACGGGTGTCATATATGTAGAGTTGCAAAAATTTTGGCCTTGCATTATCTGGCGGACAGAGGGCTCCTATCTGGTGACGTATTTCCCCTGAAACCTTGAACACATATGGACCTCTCCCATTATTGACTGTATCATCTATCTCCGCACCAAATGAGGTCATACTGAACATTTGATTATATGCTCTAATGTTTTCCATAAAGTGTTTGTCCTTGAACAGCTCTTTTATAGAATCTGGGGGGTCTCTTTCTTGCTGAAGACGCACATTGCCTTCTCCACAGCAATGGCTGTAACGGATCCTGGAACCTCTGCTACTCTTTAGGCGTTCACCAAACCAAAAAGCTGCGCCGCACCAGTGACACCTCCAATCAGCATCACCAATATCAATATATGCAGGCGCCAGACCTGTGACAGACAACACAGACATGGTTGCATTAAGTTATTGCAATGTAAGTGTTGTGAATTAGTATTTTGTAAATACGCAGCACGACTGAATCTACCTTCACCATTAACAGTTGTTGTAGAGGCATGATTAGAGGTACGCCTACTTGAACTCCCCTGTCGCCTAACCGCACCTGTTTGAAATCTCCGGTGTTGGTTCTCTCCTGTAAGTCCAGGCAAAATTTCATGTTTTCTATAATGTAAAAAACCCTAAAGAAGTAAAGCTAGCATTTCAAGTTCGACTAGACCTTTAATACTGACCGGTATAAGTGGCAAATCTGATACATTGGTAACAATTGCAGGGTCCCGCAACTCAGGTTGCAAGATAGTGGTAGATGTTGCGGCGGCTGCAAAATAATTAAGGTTAGCTTCTTTCCTATCAGTTGCGAATCTTGTAAACCACATAATAGCAAACACACTAATATAACCTTCGCCATTTTCCTGGGCATTTCCTGAATGGGATAGGCATTCGTTCATTGGCAAAGGCATATGCGAGTAATATATGCCCTCATCAGCAGAAGTTTCATGCGCTGGCGCAGGGGTTTCTAGGTCAAACGATGCTTCATCGCTGTAGAGGTAACACATTTCATTTGGATAATGTGAATTTCCTTTTCCGTCACCAACATTTTGTTGCTGCTGTTCTGTATGCCCACCTACAATGACAAGCAATGCAGAATTTAGATGCTAAATATAGCAGGTGCCATTAATTTTAAGAAAAGACAACTCACCTCTACGTCTTTTTCCCTGTAACATGATACCTTGCAGAGGGACATCCGGCTTCCTCTTGCACGGGTGACCCTTTGAGGCCAACGGATGGACTGTTCTTTCTAGTTGGTGGGGCAAATAGGCACCTTGAATATTAGGCAGATTTGAAGCTCTCTTTTCAAATAGCATATTCCCATAAGTCTGATAAACATGGAACGGGTTTGTCGTCGCAGGACCTGCATGTGAAAGAAATTTTAACCTATATAAGTATGCCACATTGTGTAAGCAACGACATCATAAGGACCAATATTACCTAGGCTATAAGCGTGTGCGGTTTCGGTGTACGCCAAAGAGGAAGGGTCACTATTACATGGAATAGACCCTTTCGCCTGAAATAATGTATTTTCATAGATTTGGAACCCATGCGCTGGGTTGCCACTTGTAGCACCTGAATGCGAGGAAAACAGTTTAACCAACACAACCATGTTACAACGTATAAGTGAAACAATTAAAAAGAGTAATACTACCTCCACTGTATGTGGCTTTCCCCTTCCCAAACCCACTGTCACAGTTGCGGTTGTTGACTACATCGCGTGAAGATCCACACGGTTCATGTTGAATTAATGTGTTGCCATTGTGTCCATAAAAAGTCTGTTGATCACGGTGTGACACACACGGCACCTAATCCTCAACAGATCCCTGTCTCTCTAAACCGGAAACATCCCCAAACGGCTGATCCAAATTTACTTGCACTGAATGCACGTCCAGAGCATGCAAGGGTCTTTTGTTTGCGGAACCCCTTACGAAAGGGTGAATGTTGGATGTTTGGTTTTTTTAGGCATCACCTTTACACTTTCCTTTTTTCTACCACAATCAATGAGATTTTCTACTCCTACCTAGTTTCCGATTTCTCTACAGGCATCTGGTGGATTCTGTGTAGCTTGCATGAACTTTTTTTTTAAGGCCATGGACTTTCTATTTTTTTAAGGCATCACTTTTACAGTCCTTTTTCTGTTTTTTTTTACCACAACTAAAGAGATTTTCTTGGTTGCACTTAATTTCTGATTTCTATAAACCTGCTTTCTAGATTCTTTCTAATATAGCTTACCTTTTTTTTTCAGGGCATACACAGTGTAGCAAAGAAAAAATGTACAGCAAGACACCCAAAAAAAAACATGACAACAAACATGTATGCAACCTGAGTCATCCTACATGCATGCATGGAAAGGGAAAACAGAAAATTAGCCAAAACAACATACCTATTAGTCGAAAGATGATGGTGATACAGTATGGTACAAATCTTCTCTTATTTTTTCTGGGTTTTTTTGTTACCTTTTTTTTCCTCCTTCTATAAACCTGGAAACTGAGAATGTTGTTGTTGGTGACTTTTGCTCCAATAATGCATATACATTGTGTGATTCATGAATCTCCTTGGTGTCTAGTACTTGCCACACCATGCTTTGAATTACTGTTCTGGACACATATTTGCAAGACATAAGCATGGACACTGTGCCACAACTGGAACCCTCGTGGGTTTGAAAAGGTTGCACAGATTTGGTAGATTAGCAACACAATTAGCACCACTAATACGTGAACAGTGCTCCCTTCAATGCAAGCCAGCCAATGGGCTGCTGCCAAGCCCATACCATGGCACTATTGGGTCACTATTGGTTCAATAAACACATAATTAACTTACTTGAGAACCAATAGGAGGGATAGTTAGAAAGTTTAATGAAAATTATAGAGGATCATTTGTGTCACATCATGTTTGGTTATTATATATATGTATAATTCGTCTACTTAAGATCTACCTAATGCACTATCGGGTTGTGTACCCGGTCGTGTATGGTTTAGCTAATGGTAAAGCCGATGGCGTCCCAAGAGCTATGCGTACGGACAATATCTAAGTCTATTGTCACTGGCTTTAAAAGGGTTTTTATGATTAATTGGTATAAACTAATGAAATGAAGTAAATAAGACAATAACAAAGCAATAAATAACGAAGAGATATCAGTTGGGAGAGAAGTGTCAACCTAATTAATACTCTTGTTATCATTATGACAAGTTTTCTAATAAGTGCATCCTATCGTTTTATCTGGGGATTCAATTCGGCTGGAGTCAGAAGGTCAAATCGTCCAATCCTATCTTTCACCTTGCCCTATTCTGTAACCTAATAATTACAAGAGTTCACTGGCAAATACAAGGGGAAAGAGTCATTAAGTGTCTCTACTAACTTAGAATAGTCTAATGGGATCCGGCCGGTCGGAACTTAGATCCCCCTTAATTCCTTAAGCACATCAGTTTGGTAGGTGGTCGTTCATTGAAATTCCCACACGAATAGTGTTACGAATACGTTTTTCTGCTTGAAGATTCGGTCACCCCAAGTATTGTTAAGCATCATGTAGCTCGTAGTATTTAATTTATTAGTTATAAAGTAGTATAGTATTAGTTAGTATTCGTGGTGTCGGGTCGGGTCTTTTACCCTCTGTCAGCCCGCTCCACAGCCTAGTAGAGGCATTCATCCGCTTTTAAGTATAAATACCTTCTCCCTTCAAGGGAGAAGGTTGGACCTTTCATTAGTAATACATATTTCTCTTGTTCTTTCTCTCTCTAAAAAGGCTCACACTTCTTATCTTTCTCTCTCTAGTTTTCTTGTACCACTCGATCCATTAACCTCAAGAACCAACCATGTTATGTTTATGAGTATCCTACAATTGGTATCAAGAGCCATGGTTTCATCTTAGGGCCTTGGATTCTCGGATTTAGTTTGGTTTTTGTGGTTTTTGGTTAGTTAGAATAGTTTCTCTTGAAAAATACCTTGGTTTGATCTTTGTAGTGTAATATGATGTGTTATGGTTGTACTTTCGTGCTTAGTAGTGTTTTGGTTACATAGTTCTTGAGTTGGAATAGTCATATCTCTCATTGGTTTGGTGGTGTGAAGGATTTTGGGTGGTTTTCTTATTAGCGATTAAGTCGACTGTTTTGATGTTCTTGGTAGCAATTAAGTACGACTGAATTGCGATTAAGTGTTAGAGATTAAGTGGGTTTACTATATTTGGACAACCAGACAAATCGCTAGATAGCGACTGGTTTGGATTTATCTGAATAGCAATTAGTAATGTCTGTCTTCTTGTGGTTAGCGATTAACTAAACACCAGCGATTAGCTTTCTAGCGATTAGCTGTGTTTAGCGATTTGATCTGTTCAGCGATTATCTCTCACCAGCGATTAAGTCCAAATTAGCGTTTAACTAAATTCAGCGATTAGCTTTTTAGCGATTGGCTGTTTTTAGCGATTACCTCTTTCAGTGATTAGCTTTGGGTCAGCGATTACTTTGGGTTAGCGATTAACTCTGGGTCAGCGATTAACTTTGGGCCTGCGATTATCTTTGGATAGCGATTAGTTTCCTCTTCAGCGATTAACTTTTGAACTTTTGGTGGTTTTAGCGATTTGCTCAGTTTGAGATTACCTTGATTTGTTGGCTACTTGTGTTCCGGGAATCGTTGTAAATTAAGTCGTTTCGATTAATTTGAGTATGATTTGACGTTGTGAGTTAATTCTTACGGCTTGACTTATCACAATCGAATATATTGTTACTTGACTTGTCTCGACTTGATTCTCAGCACAAATTGTGACTTATTTAAGCTCTCATTCTAAGTCTATTTCGCCTACTACGTCTTTCGGTTTTCTCTGGTGACATTAGTAAAATCCCGGGAAATAATAGATTTCTTGGTTTAAGTCTCGAGTTGTAAAATTCCGTTTAAGACTACACCATGACAACAACGGTTTCAATTGATGACATCCAAGCTGCTGGCTCCGATACTCGACCTCCTATGCTTGACAGAACAGACTATGAGTCATGGTCCCAAAGAATACGTTTGTATTGACAAGGCAAGGAAAATGGGGAGAACATTCTGAGATCGATTGACGAAGGACCATTTCAAATGGGTACTACCAGAGATGTTATCTCAACTAGTGAAGATGGAACTGTCACCTTTGGAATTGACAGACCTCGTACTTACAATGATCTTAACGAAGCTGAAAAGAAACGCTATGATGCTGATATCCGAGCTTCCAACATTGTGATACAAGGGTTACCCAAGGACATCTACAAGCTCATTAACTTCAACACTGAGGCCAAAGCCGTTTGGGACAATGTCAAAATGCTGCTTGCTGGTTCAAAACTTACTAAAGAAGATCGTGAGTCTNNNACTAGTGAAGATGGAACTGTCACCTTTGGAATTGACAGACCTCGTACTTACAATGATCTTAACGAAGCTGAAAAGAAACGCTATGATGCTGATATCCGAGCTTCCAACATTGTGATACAAGGGTTACCCAAGGACATCTACAAGCTCATTAACTTCAACACTGAGGCCAAAGCCGTTTGGGACAATGTCAAAATGCTGCTTGCTGGTTCAAAACTTACTAAAGAAGATCGTGAGTCTTAGTTGTATGATGATTTCGAGCACTTCAAGATGAATCCCGGTGAAAACATCACTGACTACTATGTCAGATTCCACAAGCTTGTGAATGACATGAGAATGAACAGAATGACAATTCCCAACATCCAACTCAACTCAAAGTTTGTTAACAACATGTCACCAGAATGGGATCGGTTTGTCACAACTGTGAAGCTAAACAAAGGACTCAGAAACACCAACTATGAACAACTTTATGCTTACCTGCAACAACATGAGAAGCATGCTATGTATGATCGTCAGCTGAGAGAAAAGTTCAATCCCTCAAATGACTCTCTCGCTCTCATCTCCAGTGTTCAGGGATTCAACCAATCCTCAATTGATTCAATCAGTCACCCTACTACACAAGCAACACATATTCAGTCTGCCCTTGGCCAATCATCCATGCAATCATCAAATGTCAAGAATAATCAACAAGACTCTGGGAACTCTCACATTGACAAAAGGATTGATAATCTCTCCAACCAAGTCTCACTGTTGGTTCAACATTTCAGGAGTGCACTTCCACAAACCAACAACCAACTCAGAACTTCATCTAACCCACGTAATCTTGCTGTCGTGGAAGATGGGCGTGTTGTGGTTCAAGGAAGGCAAAATGTCCGGGGAAATGCTCAGAATAGGATGGGGAATGCCAATCAAGGGCAGGGAAGACAACCTAAGTGCTACAACTGTGGTGGATTAGGTAATATTGCAAGGAACTGCACTCAACCAAAACGTCATCAGAATTCTGACTACTTCAAGGATAAGATGTTATTGACGCAAGCACAAGAGAATGGAGTTTTATTGGATGAGGAGCAACTGCTGTTTCTTGCGGGTGATGAAGGGAATTCATTTGATGCCGATGTGGATGATCAACCAGTTCAGGATCTAGCTCTCAACGACCCAAACATCTTCCAGGCAGAAGATTGTGATGCTTTTGATTCTAATGTTGATGATGAGCCCACTGCACCGACTATCTTCAAGGCCAATCTATCATCTGTTGTCACATCACCGCAACAATCTGGTTCCCCTAATTCATCCATCATATCTGAGGTACTAAAATTATATGACACATACGAGACATGTGATGTACCTAAGATTCTCAATGAAGTACATCAAACTAATGTTGTCATGCCAAATGATGTTAATTTGGAAAACAGTAATGTTTCCTCAAGTCAACAACATGTGGATCACAACAAAGAATCTGATGTACCTAATCGAGCATCTTCTATTTTATGTGATAATAATGTGATGCATGAACAAAGAATTCATAACAAAGTACAACAAACGAACGTTGTGGAATTAAATATTGCTGATATGGGAAATAGTAATGTTATCCCATATGAACAATATGTAAGACACAACGTCGAGTCTATTCTACCAAATCCTCTGTTGATAATAATGTGTGTGAATTGGATGATTACACTGCTGTTGTACCTGATGATTCCTTGACCACTAGGATTAATGTTCTTAAAGATCAGGTGAATATGTATCAACAACGTGCAAGATTTAAGTTAACCGAACGTGAGCAAAAAATGAATTGGCAAATGTGTACATACATTACCGAAAGAAACTTAAAGGAAGAAGAGTTAAGAATGGAGATGAAATCATTACAAAATCAAGTTAATCAAACCGTTAAATAGAATCAGGAGATTTAGGATAGTGTAACCACACTAAAACTCGATTTTTAAAATGAAGAAACTAAACTCTTAAATGAGTTTTCCAATCTGAAAGCTTTAAAAAACAAGCTGGAAAATAAGTTGTACACACAAGGCCAAACCATTCAAACTGCTCAAATGATGCATAAGCACATTAAGTTATGTGATGAACATAACAAGAAGGATGTAGAAGTGCCCAAAATTAATTTCCTTAGGAGCGTTAGGGCCTCTCAACCTGCATTATATGATGCTAATGTGATGCTTACGCGCTAATCATGCCCTCCTGATGTGCCTAATACTAAGGAGATTAATGAGACAGAATCAGTCAATAGAGAAAGATTAGAGAATAAAATGAAGGATCCCAAGTGTATTAAAAAACGTGTCAACATCAGACCACATGATTACCATGAACAGAATCGATTGACCATTTTTGTGCCCCAAACGAGGTTAACACCAGAACAGATTTTTTGGCCTCCAGATGTTGAGAAAATGAATTAAGGCCACAACTCCTCTAAAGGTTGCTACCCCAACGGTGTATCCTCCCAATACACCGATGCACCTAGTTCAGTTAGCTCTTCCCACACAATGTAAAACTCTTATTCGCATCTACGTTCTTTATCAAATGTTTGCTGATTTTGACAAAACATGTAAAAAGAGAATTACACCAACAGGAATTATTGAGGGTGAAAGGGGTTTTGAGCTAACGAAAGAATGTTACCTGACAGAAGTCATTCCGTTTTTCAAACAAATCAAAGGACATTTTGAAGGCATGCAAATGTCTCTTGAATCTGAGATAAAAGAAATGAAAGATGTGTTTAAAAATCTGGAACTTGAGGGAAAACAAACTGCTATAGACCTTCAACATAGTGAAATTGCGAGGAAGAATACACTCATCATGAATGATACTTTGATTGCTAAATTCATTGCTCAAGATGTGTTTTATACTGCCACTGATTCCTCATTAACTACTTGCCAATTTCAAGAAATGTCTGTTGCATTAAACGTTCTTCAGAATCGTGTTGTTGAGCTTGAGGGGGAGAATTTAAGATTGCAAGAAAAAATTCAAAACGATGATGATGATAACATGGTCAGGAATTTTTCGAAATTAGAAGTTAATAATCTCAATATGCAATTAAAAATTCAAGCTCACACCAACACGATTCAAAAATTGAGGGCTCAAATTGCCCAATTGAAGTCTAATAAGAGTGATGTGGTTGAATCCCGAAAACCTCTGTCTTTAGATTCTCAAAATTTTCAACTTCAAAACATCATCAACCATCTCAAATATGAAATGATTGTTTTCAAGCTGAAAACTCAAAGGTTAAACAACATTCCAAAGAGTTACATGATTCGATTAAGATTACACGTGATAAAACCAATGAAAAAATAACGTCTTTGTTAAATGAAATTGAGAATCTAAATATTCAGGTGAAAGGGAAAACGCCTGTCGCTGCATGTGACTGCATTATCTCCAAGGTCTGTAAATCAAAAAGTTATGCATGTGATGCCGTAAATATTCCGCTTCCCCTTAGGAATAATGCGTTTGTGGAAAACTAGAAGGGGGGGGGGGTTGAATAGTTTTACATCTTTTTAATTTATAAAACTTTGGTTATGAAAACTTCGATTCCAATTTTATGTGATCTCAACTTGCAATTATTAACAACAAAGTATACTAATAAATATAATATGAAACACGCAAGTAAATAAGTAAGGAAATAAAGGTATAAAGATAGCACCGTGAGACAAGGGATTTATAGTGGTTCGGCTACGAATCTCCTCTTCGTCCTACTCCACTCCCCGAGCACCTAACTCGGGAGTTTTCTTCACTATGTCAACAAGCTCCCTTATGGCGGAGAAAACCTTACACAACTTTTGCTTACACCAATTTACGACACTAAGCTAAATGTCGGGTTCTAATTCTAGCTAGAACCAATCTCACACCACTACACAACTTAGCACGACTTCTACACAACTTATACACTCCACAACTTCTTCACTACTTCACACCACTTCACTACTTCACTACTTCTTCTTCTTTACACAACTTCTATTCACAACTAACACACCTAGATCTATCTAATTACAAGCACACCACACCTTCACAAATGATATACACAATATACACTACTAATCTACCATACTTCTTAAACTTGATGTTGAAGGAGTATTCTTCTTTTGCACTTTGGATGAGGATGGATGAGGAGAGATTGAATCACTTGAAACAAGGATTAATAATTTTATGATCAAAGGGTTTTGAAGGATGTTTAGAGAGGATTGGATCTGAAAATTTTAGTGCAAAAGGTGAGGAAAAATACCAGGTTTGAGGTGGTATTTATAGGCAAAGGAATCTGACACAAGGAGCATGCCGACCCCCTTAAATGGAGGTCGGCCCCCTTAAAATTAAGGGGGCCGCCCACCTATAACGGCCAGATTCCTTGTCTTTTTCTGGGGAAAGTTTATTTGGTGAAAAACTAACTGATTTTGGTTAAAAATTTGAATTCATATATTTAGTATGATTTAAACATTTTCCTTTATTACCAAAAGTGTTTTTCAAAATTATATAATATGTTTATATTATTTAATATACTTTGTAATAATTAATTAAATACCCCTTTGATCATGAAATGTATTAAGCACTTGTTTATTTATACCTTAAGTGATTTAGTTGGATAAAATAATATAAACTAACTTAATACTTGTTTACGTAGTAATATTACGTTTAATGAGTTTAGATTTTGTGATCGTCAAAACGTAGAGATATCGAAAAATATAAATAACGTTTTTATGCATTATTTATATCAACAGCGTTTGTCCATAGTGAGTACCTTAGGTATCTTAAGGATTGCCTTGACATGCTTTGTGAGACCATTGAAGAGATTAGAATGGTGAGACCTGCTGATCATACCATTCTTGACGTTTACTACCTCACCAATAGATCATATGAACTCTTAGATTATGCCATTGGTACATGTCCCAAAGCTGTTAGCATGCGATAAGCTTAATGAACCGTCCTCTAAGGATAAGAACAAGCATGTTGCCTTTAATGTGCCTTTGACATCATCTGAACTTAACACACCACTTACCTAAAATCAAATAGCAGTACAACGATCTAATGTTCCCGTCATTAATTCTACAGGAGTAAACATTGACACTAAAGCTAGCGGGTCAAAGCCTAGTTGCAATACATGGAATGATAGGACTTCGCCTGCTAAGAGTGCTCAAGGGAAGAAAGTAGAAGACCACCTTAGGAACAATAAGACTGATCTGAATGATATGAATCGTGTTGATTCTAGTATTAGCTCTAGGCGTACTATAATTAATTCGAATTCTGATGCTACTTGTAAGATCTGTAATGACTGTTTAATTTCTGGAAATCATGATGAGTGTGTTAAGACATTTTTGAATGCTTCTAAATTACTCCTGGTTAATAATGCTTTGAACCATAAACTAGAAAACCGTGTTTGGAAAGCAACATGAAGGAAGTTCTCTACTGTTGGTTATCATTGGAGACCCACTGGAAGAAGTTCACTTTAGGAAGTCAATGCCCATTAACTAAACTTCCCAATTTTAGGGTTTCAAAGGTTAGGATATGGAAGGCAACTGGTAGGACTTTTCCTCTAGTGACACAATGCGATAACCATAGGTCTAGTGCATCCACAAGTAAAGATATGTCTAATGATTCCACTGAACTATCCACTTCTGTATTAAGTAAATATGTTGTGGTAACCAATTGGATCCCACTTGTGTTTGGGGGTCCACGTTTTTCAGTTATCCATATCAGTCTGGTTTCAAATGCAGGTCGTACAAATCGTCCTTTGTTATTTGGACTCAGGCTGCTCAAAACATATGACTGGGGATCGCTCACAGCTCAGAAATTTCGTGAAAAAGTTTATCGGGACTGTTAGATTCGGGAATGATCATTTTGGTGCTATAATGGGTTATGGCGATTATGTGTTTGGTGACAGTGTGATTTCTAGAGTATACTATGTAGAAGGGCTTGGGCACAATCAGTTCTCCGTTGGTCAATTTTGTGACTCCGATCTTGAAGTAGCCTTCAGAAAACATACTTGCTTTGTTAGAAATTTGGATGGTGTGGATCTTCTGAAAGGTAGTCGTGGCACAAACCTCTACACTATATCCATTGAAGACATGATGTGGTTATCACCTATTTGCTTACTATCCAAGGCATCCAAGAACAAGTCATGGCTGTGGCATCGTCGTTTGAATCACTTGAACTTCGGTACCATCAATGAGCTCACTCGTAAAGATCTTGTTCGAGGCATGCCCCGACTGAAATATGAAAAGGATCATCTGTGTTCTGCTTGTCAGCTAGGTAAAAGCAAGAAACAAACACACAAACCCAAATCAATCAACACCATTATGGAAGTTCTTCATACCCTTCACATGGATCTGTGTGGACCAATGAGAGTACAAACCATCTTTGGAAAGAGATATGTGTTAGTGATCGTTGACGACTACTCTCGGTTTACATGGGTAAAGTTCCTCAGATCCAAGAATGAGACACCAGAGATCATCATTAAACTCATCAAGCAGCTGCAAGTCGGACTCAATAAAACTGTCAGATTCGTCTGCACAGACAATGGAACTGAGTTTGTTAACCAGCAACTTACTCAATTTTATGAAAACCTTGGAATTAGTCATCAAAGGAGTATACCTCGAACACCTCAGCAGAATGGAGTCGTTGAAAGACGAAACTGTACCCTTGTAGAGGCTGCTCGAACCATGCTGATATTCTCTAAAGCTCCTAAGTTTCTCTGGGGTGAGGCAATTACGACTGCTTGCTACACCCAAAACCGATCTCTGATACATCCTCTTCATGGCATAACCCCCTATGAGCTAGTGCACGACAGAAAACCTGATCTATCATTTCTTCGAGTGTTTGGTGCATTATGCTACCCAACTAACGATAGTGAAGACTTGGGAAAGCTGAAGGCAAAAGCTGATATTGGAATTTTTGTTGGTTACGCACCAAATAAGAAGGGTTATCGAATCTACAACAAAAGAACCCGACAAATCATGGAAACCATTCATGTCACGTTTGATGAGCTGTCTGAGCATACGGCTCCTGAACACTTCAGTTCTGGACCCGCATCTAATCTTTTGACTCCTAGACCAATCAGTTCAGGACTTGTACAGTCTTCCACTACTGCTGCTCCTTATGTGCCACCCACTAGTGAGGACTTGAAGAAGTTATTTGATCCAATGTATGATGAGTATTTTGAACCTCAACAGATAGTCGAGCCAGAACCACAAGTCATTGGTCCTGATGCTGCTGCTAATGACGTACCTCAACCTACAAATCGGCCTTCCGTCTCCATCTCCCTTAGTCAAAATGCTCCGTCATCCAGTCATACTCAACCCACGCTCAACGATCAATCTTCTTCAGTTCCTCAAGGAGCTGCATCTGATAATTCTTTTGAAATGAATCCCTTTGCTCAACCACCTGATGAACCATTTGTCAACATATTTGCTCCTGAACCATCCAATGTGGCAACCTCTTCGGAAGACTCAAACACGGCTACCTCAGTCCTTAATCCTCAACTTCATGAGCATATCAGAAAATGGACAAACGATCACCCAATTGACAACATCATTGGAAATCCATCTCGTCCTGTATCCACACGTAGACAACTTGCCACAGATGCCTTGTGGTGCTTCTTCAACTCCATACTGTCGAAAGCTGAGCCGAATGACTTCAAAGAAGCTTTGACTAAAGCAACCTGGTTCACTGCAATGCAAGAAGAAATTCATGAATTTGACCGACTTGATGTATGGGAATTAGTGCCTCCTCCAGACTGTGCTATGATTATCGCTCTCAAGTGGATCTTCAAAGTGAAGCTTGATGAATATGGTGAAGTTCTGAAAAACAAGGCTCGGCTAGTGGCCAAAGGATACAGACAAGAAGAGGGTATAGAATTTGAAGAATCATTTGCACCCGTGGCTAGAATTGAGGCCATTAGGATTTTTCTTGCAAATGCAGCTAGTCAGAATATAATTGTTTACCAAATGGATGTAAAGACTGCATTTCTTAATGTCACTTAAAGGAAGTGGTATATGTGAGTCAACCTGAAGGGTTTGTGGACCCTTAACGCCCTAATCATATCTATCACTTGAAGAAGGCACTATATGGACTTAAACAGGCGCCCAGAGCATGGTATGACACTCTATCCAAGTGCCTTTTAGCCAACAAATTCACAAAGGGTGTTGTTGATCCAACACTTTTCACCAGAAAGTCGGGCAAGCATCTACTCCATGTTCAGATCTATGTAGATGACATTATCTTTGCTTCTTCTGATCCTATGGAATGTGATCATTTTTCACAAGAAATGAGTATCGAGTTTCAGATGTCCATGATGGGGCAAATGTCATTTTTCTTGGGGTTGCAAATCTCTCAAAATCCCAACGGCATCTTCATCAATCAATCCAAGTATGCTGCTGAAATCTTGAAGAAATTTGGATTTGAATCATGTGATTCAGTCGACACCCCGATGGTAGAGAGATAAAAACTGGATGAGGACGTTGTGGGGACTCCAGTTGATCAAACTAAGTACCGCAGCATGATTGGATCCTTAATGTACCTCACTGCCAGTAGGCCAGATCTTCTATTTGCCGTTTGCATGTGTGCTCATTATCAATCCAGACCTACCAAAAAGCACTTAGAAGCAGTCAAAAGAGTATTCAGGTATCTTCAAGGGACTATTCACATGGGTCTCTAGTATCCTAAAGACACTGCTAGCTGCCTACTCTGATGCTGATCATGCTGGGTGTCAAGATACACGTCAAAGTACTTCAGGTGGTGCTCAATTTCTATGAGATAAGCTTGTTAGCTGGTCATCAAAGAGACAATTGAGTACGTCAATCTCCTCTACTGAGGCTGAATACATTGCCATGTCATCTTGCTATGCTCAAATCCTATGGATGAGATCGCAATTGTCTGACTATGGTTTTGATTACAACAAAATTCCGATGTACTGTGACAACAAAAGTGCAATTGCTCTTTGCTGCAACAACGTCCAGCACTCCAGATCAAAGCACATTGACATTCGACATCACTTCATCAGGGAACAAGTGGAAAAGGGGATTGTGGAATTGTACTTTGTGAGTACAGAATTTCAGCTAGCTGACATCTTCACCAAGGCACTACCGAGAGAACGGTTTCAATTCATTCTCCCGCGTCTTGGAATGAAGAGTATTACTCCTAAGTCACTCAAAAGTCTTCAGGAATAAAGTGACGAGTGATGGATTCACTTCACATATCCTTGTACATATTCTTAAAACCAAAAAGAAAATACAAAAATATAAACCTAGAAAAACCATAAAAATCTGAAAAACACAAAAATACCAAAAATAGTTTCACCCTAGGCATGCCTTCTGCTTATCGATAACATTTAAGATTCTAGAAATGCCATTCAATAATGGCACGGAATATTAAATGAAGCTCGAGCAGAAGTTATATTAACTGGTTAAAACATGTCATATCGGCTTGCTATTACTTCAGGTAGCAACCCGCTCTTATCTTTGAGGAAAACATGTCGCCAAAAAGACGGTTGTTCCTCTCACAGGGTGAAGTTCACTCGGGCATTGATTACTTTATATCCATGTTTCTTCGAAATGATGTACGTTTCAGTGCATCTCTTCTAGTAAAAGAAGAGAAGTCTTCTTTCATCCTAAAATCTCTCTCTTTTAATGATTCTTCAAGAGAGCTTTTGTGGTTTACAAGGTGGCTATTGGACTTAAATTTTCACAAATACCTTGCCGCTCAACTTAATGACTACAGCTCTTTAAATAGAAAACGGGTCATTAATTTAGGGGGAGCGTATTTACTCAAAATTTCTGCACCTTTAAAAACTTTGTGCACCAGCAGCAGTGAAAAAGTGTCTCAAAAATCAGTACATGTTAAAATTTTACCACATTTTCTCCCAAATTTTTTTCTAAACTCATTTAAATCAATTGGAATCACAAAATCTCAAATGATTTGAAATTTTTTGATTGGGGGAGAGAATGTGATTTAAATATGAAATCTGATATAAAATGTGTTATTTTTGGACTATAATGTACGCTCTCCCGTATGTGCTAAAATTTTTAAGGTTTTAAAATTTTTAAACTTAAACCAATGCACATATTGAGGGGGAGCAAAATGGTTTGTGATGAATAAAAGGTTTGGCATCCCATTTGAGCGTGGCTCAGATTTGACTCATGAATTGACGAAACACAAACGTTAGAATTTGAAAGGATTTATCCAAGTAGAAAGTACCGTTTCGAGAAGCTCTTCTTAGATGTATACTTTGACGGGTCTAACTTCCTTTTTAAGGAATGTTAACAACTTCAAGTTAGTTATTAGGGCTAGTTATCACCTAAAAGCTGATAATGGATCCCTTTAACTAAGCAACGTAAACGTGTCCCTAGGGTATATTTCTATTAAGAGTGGATCAATTCAAAAGTGCAACTCACCCCGACATGTGCAAATTTCAATCAGAAACCTATGAGCACATGTTAAGAGGGAGCATTTGAAAAAAATGCAAAACTCTCAAAGTGTTAACTAAACGTGTTTCTTAACCATAAACACTTTGAGAGAATTTTCAATGATTTGGTTAAATGGTGATTGTGGAAAGATACCAAAAGACCGACCAATTTTACATTAATGCATGGAGTTATAAAGATAGTAAGGTTAGGTATGTGCTCCCATGATCCACCAGAACCGGAGGGATCTTCCCAGGGACAATCCAATAGATAGAATAGAATTCCTTAGGATTGATTGAAAAGAAAAGGAGAAAAGTGAGAACGGGAAGAGTGCCGATTGAGATTGAGCTAGGACTGGAACAAACCCAACAAGGTTCTAGTATTGAAGTCTCGGTAAGCACTGTAGGGGTTGAAGAATTAAAAAGAAATGAAATGAGAAAGGGTGAAAAGAAATAGCCCTCCAATTATTCAACCTTAGGGCAGAAACCGGGTTCAACTCATTTGCTACTGGTTGTTACTAAGGTAACACCGGTATTGAAGACAAGACGTCATGGACCCAGTGACGCACTGCACTAAACCTTCCAGCCACTCAAGTTCTCTTAAAAGAGCTTGTTTCATTCTCACAGGGAACCGGTGTAATCTATCAACACATCTCTTAGAGATGGTTGATATTGAAGCAGGAGATCCCTCCCTAGTCTCTGCATAGGATAACCAAATTGCACTTATCGAGTCTAGAGCCACGAGATGCATCAAAAGATCTCTTAGAACACTTAATCCTTCTACACTGGTTGTTCAACATCAAGGATACCAGATGTAATATTTTGAGTCCTTCGCAGATCTTAGCAATCTGCCAAGAACACTTATGAGGGAATATACATATGTATTTCCCAGTGATTGAGTGGAAACTCCTGCCAGGGTCAACATCAAACAGCCCTGACAATAGGTCACTTCGGTAATCTCTCGTGGATTACGCTTAGTGTTCACGGTGATGTTCCAAAAGGTCTACAATCGTGGGGTGATCTCCAGCGACTCACCTAATCATTGGTGTACTTGGTATGTCAGTGAAAGCCCTTTCAGGGCATCCGATTAGGAACGGCTTTAGTAAGGATTAGAGAAAGTCTTCACACTATGCTGTTGACGATCTCGAAGTCTGAACTTGTAAGTGCTGGTATGTTTATTACTAACCAAATTTTCATGCAGCTTAACATACCAATCCTATCACCATCACCACCATCACTCTAGTTTCCACATGCTCATACCAACATCTAAAATGAGTATTCAGAACTACACAACCATGGAGATTCACTCAACAAAGTGGTTATCAGCATGATGGAAAGGCGTACTCCCATCAGAGACAAAGAAGTTGGCGGTTGTTGCTGATTGCTGAAAAGATGTCGAATCATCACATCATGCTCACACTTCAACATCAAATTCAAAGAAATCATGATCATGGAATGGGCTTCAACTATGCTTCCACAACTCTGATGCAGAAGATCATGATCCAGAAAAGTGTGAGCATGACAACACAAAGAAAGTCACAACATCACATGGAGACATTTCTACTCAAAGATGACTTGAAGGTACTAATTTGGATGATGAACTCGAAGCTATGTCAAAGATCATCCTACTCATCAAACAAGTCATCTTGAGTCCGCTGCTCAAAGCACAAAGTTCGTTACACTGAAGAATCAACAACTGCGAGCTACAAAGATATCGACAAAGATCTTAATGCTGGACTTCAAAACTTTATTTCTGGGGTGACCTCCTTTAGGGGGAGATTGTTAGGAATACGTTTTTCTGATTGAAGATTCGGTCACCCCAAATATTGTTAAGCATCATGTAGCTCGTAGTATTTAATGTATTAGTTATAAAGTAGTATAGTATTAGTTAGTATTCGTGGTGTCGGGTCGGGTCTTTTACCCTCTGTCAGCCTGCTCCACAGCCTAGTAGAGGCATTCATCCGCTTTTAAGTATAAATACCTTCTCCCTCCAAGGGAGAAGGTTGGACCTTTCATTAGTAATACATATTTCTCTTGTTCTTTCTCTCTCTAAAAAGGCTCCCACTTCTTATCTTTCTCTCTCTAGTTTTCTTGTACCATTCGATCCATTAACCTCAAGAACCAACCATGTTATGTTTATGAGTATCCTAAAAATAGTGATAGTCCTATGGTCAATTCTTATCACTAAACACACCCTCATCTACTATGGGTCCTGTGGTCAATTCTCCTAGCTTCAATGAAACTACCGAACATCAATAATACCGAAACAAAGGTGTCCTAGGACATGCTAAGAAAGAATACAAATAAAACGATACGGGTGCGAGAAAACTAAATCATAACAACAACAATTTCATAACAAGGCCAACACCAAAGGTGTTTAGCCACTCATACTCATAAATATAGAAAAATCAATGTTTAACATAATTAATGAAAACATGAATTCAATACAAAGAATATAAATGATAAAACTTATGATTGTAGCGTGAATTCTCCTTGGAAATAGCTTGTATGCTTGCAGAACTTCGTCCTCCTTGCACCCTAATTCCTTCCTGACTTCTGTGTTGTGAAAAGGGATGTCTAAAATGCGAAATTAGGGCTTGTATTTATAGTCTCGACTTTGCTATGGCGTAGTTATTAGGTTAGACTACGCCGTAGCCTTTGTAAAATAACACTACACCGTAGCTTGTTGATTAGCTACTGGCGTAGAACTCTCGTACACCAACCTACGGCGTAGCTAAATGAGGAGCTACGCCATAACTCCATCAAGGATCACGAAAATTCTTCTAAGTGTTGGAATGAAGATCTACGACGTAGCTTGAATGTTAGCTACTCCCGTAGAAGTCTCGCAGTCACAACTATGCCGTAGCCAAGATGTTGGCTACGCCTTAGCTCTTAGTCAGTGTTGACTTCAGTCTTTAGTGTAAATAGATGCTACGGCGTAGGTAGAGAAATCATCTACGCTATAGTTAGTGCAAAATCAACATACTTCAATTATTTTCATTAATAACCTTCCAAATCCGCGTCTTTTCGTTCCAATTCTCATCTTTGCCCTGAAATGGAATATAAACAAATAAGAGTATATATCCTAGTAAAATGATACAAAAGATGAGCATAATAGGGGAAATTAACACTAAAATATTAGAATTATTTGATGTTATCATACTTCTGTTCGTGATCCAAATAAATGACATCATTTTTATATCTTTGAAAAGAAGCTACTTTTGAGGTCTCTTGAAGTTGAAAACGGCTTTGTTTCGATGATTTCATATCGCCAAAAATAGTTGTATTAACCACCACATCAAAAAACTTCTTTTGAGATTGTGTCATAGATATGCATTCGGCTATGGTTAGGACATCAACCAAGTTTGAAAAAGGAATATCCACAAGCTGCCACCATGAAATATCATTTTCCAAGAATCAATGGCAGCGGGGCATTTAACGAACAAGTGCTCCTCTGTTCTATGTCGTCATAACACCCGGGACAGGTAGTTGAGTGAAGGTCAATTCTACTTACTGCTAGTTAATAGTGAATTTATTGATGGTGTACTAAAAGTTTTACCTATGTAACTTTGGCTCAACTTATATTAATTTAATCTTAAGTGTCAAACTAAGTTACATATATACACATTTGTTGGGCAATTTCAGTGTCAGTCTCTAAATAAATTTTAACATAAAATAGCCTCAAAAATTAAAAAGAGTAAATAATAAAAATTAGAGAAACGAAATTAAGCCAGAAATTTATTGAATTTCACTGTTTGATAGCACCAAAGAATTAAAATAAAAAATAATTACGAACATCTATTTCTTTTGTTTGTAAAAACAATTAAATAAAAAAGGATTATACTATGATAACTTTGCAAAAAAATTCAAAATTTTTTAAGCACCTGATTATAATCGAAAGCGATTACAAATAAAACAATCAAAAAAATAAAAAATAAAAATAAAAATCCATTTTTTCATTTTCTTCACCAAAATGATGAAAATGGAGCTAGCTAAATCGCACTACCCGTTTCTCTCCATTTCTCCATCAAACTTTCCTCTATATTATTATTGTTGTTATTATTATTATTATTTATTTTTGGGTAAAGGGTTTCCCTGATAAATATTGTTTATTCAAGAAAACAATTAAGTACAACGGATGAGGGTGAATCTTACATCTCAGCCCAAAATCAGGCAATAGCAAATGCACCAACTGTGCTTCAAATCGAACCTATAATAAGAATAGCATGCCAAACTTATGAAACATATTACATATGTTATCTAAGTTAACCATGCAGACTAATATCATAAGCGTTAGTGAACTTCCTTAGATCATCACAAGACACAATCATCAAAGTCATCATCATCGTACGGGTCTTCATCATAATTCTCATTCCATTTTTCATACAAACTCTTATTTCCCCAATCACCGCCACTTTTTGAGATTTTAAAGCTTGTAGATGTATAAAAGCAATGGAAATTATTCCAATTACATTTTTTGGTAAGATATGTGATGGAAACTATTATTACTCCACTTTTCTATTTCTCACTACCAAACAATGAAAATTACTCTAATTATATTTTTTTTGATTTATTTTCCCTCTACCAAACACACCATAAGGGCACGTTTGGTAGGGTGAAATTCAAAGAAATGAAATGAAGTGCAGAAATCACATCACAGAAATGAATTCTCACAGAAATTTAATATAAATTCCAGTGTTTGGTAACACTAGATAATTGACTCAATAAATCAATATTATTATTATTATTATTATTATTATTATTATTATTATTATTATTATTATTATTATTATTATTATTATTATTATTATTATTATTATTATTATTATTATTATTATTTCATTATTATTATTATTATTATTATTATTATTATCATCATTATTATTACTATTACTATTACTATTACTATTATTATTTTTGTTATTATTATTATTATTCATTTCCATCAATTTATGAGTGCAAATCAATTCTTCACTTTTTGCAAAGGATTCATTTTCAAAGAGTTCCAATACTCCACTTTAATTTTTCATAAATATACCAAACATTTGAAATGATTTTATTTCCATTCCTCTCATCTCAATTCTTTCTACCAAACATGCTCTAAGTATAACTTAGTAGATGAGAATTATTCATCATAACTCCTTCTAAATTTTGAAGATAAAGAGTCATCACCTCAGTGCCCATGCTGTTCAATTACTGAAGTACAAGATCCAAAGAAGTTGTTTAGTTCAGTGAGGATGACAATACTGTTAAGTCAAATTCTGACCAAATTATCCCTCACAAGTATTTGAAACATTAAATCAGCCTAAGTTAAGATAACTGATTACATCGGAGGCCCAACTCTCTCTCTGATATAGTCAAAACATAAATAATGAGCAAAGTTTACCCCTGACTAATGATCACCACAGCTTATCACAATCAGCTATCCAAAAGACTCAAAGGTATACACCTTATGAGCGATCTTCAGGGGAGTAAAAGTGAACAACCACTGAAAGGAAGAACAGCGGTTCTAAGGGACTCACTGAGTGTTCACATATCAGAGGATAACTCCTCAGGTATGATGTATATCTTCTTAGCAAAAACAGTTTAGCTTCGCAAAAGCCAAAGTCCAAACTCAATGAAAAACTTTGTAACCTGATACGAAGTCAGCTAGCAAAGTGCAAAGAAGTTACATACTATCAAAGACCTAAAGGACTGACAAATGTCTTTAGGACTCTGAAACAGACTTATCCATCTTAAGCAATGCAGATAAACTAGTTACACTGATCAGATACACTTAAGAGTATTCTTCAACATACTCATAAAGTGAATTCTTGGATCTAGTTGAAGTGCTCTGACACACTTAGGCGGGAGTAATTTGAGATAAGGCAGAGGGGGAAAACCCTTGGGAAGATAAGGAATCATCGAGAGCAGGGAAAGAATCTTGCATGTACTAAAGTTGTTAGCACAGTAAAGAAACCCTCGCCACACAACTGCACGTTATCTTACTTTCAGTTTGCTTCTAGTTAAGTTATCATTATTCTCTTGTAACTACTAACAGTATATCTCCATAGTATATAAAGGGAGGTTAGTAATAATGATAATTAACAAATTCCACAACTAGAAACTTCCCCTTCTAAGTGGGATCTTCCTCTTCATAACTGGAAGAGTAACATTTGTCATTACCAAGGATAATATTCCGCAACTATCCCTCATAAAGCCTTCACCTAAACCTCTAAGTGAGACTGATACTGTCGTAATGTATAAATGGGTATTATTAGTTGACTCAGGGCAAGATTGTGAACATGCTATTATTTCTAATGAACATCAGCTATTTTTATTTGCTCAAGCTCTTGTTCATACAACTCATGGTTTTACACAAAAGTATCAGACCAACAAGTGGTATCAGAGTAGGTGGATCACTCCCATGATCTAGATCCGTTTTTGAATGACGACTAATAATACAAAGCCATTCTCGAATGACGGCTAATATCATTCGAACCAAACCATACTCCATCCCCACCTAAAATCCACACATTTCTTTAGCCATTTTTCTACAAGAGGAAGGTCCAATAAACCTCTCTTTCTTGGAAAGAAGCTGCCTCGGCCTCCAATCCAGCTCATTCAACCACACTCTTCTTAGCACTACTTTCTTGCGAGTCGTAATGATCAGTTATAAATCACCAGGATATCTTGTCATGGAGGTCTCTATAAAATGGTCACTAACAATAGTGGCCGGAATTTCAAAGAAATTAGCTGGAGAGGCTATAAATTCGAGGTGCATCAAGAGCTAGTAATGTAAGGATATTCAGGGGAAGTATGAAGATGTCTTCAGTTGAAGTTAAATCAGGTGTGTCATGGGTTGTGTAGTAATCAGAGCAGTCCCTTATCCTCAAGAAATTTAACCAAGGGGACATAAACAACAAAGACTCAGACTTCACTCATTTCTCTTTAGTCTTTATTGTACATCAGTTAGTAAGAAGAAGCCTCTATGTTCACTTACTACTGATTAATATTAGGATATTCCTACATTCATGTAAGAGAAGGAACAACCAAACTAGAACAATTGTACCCCTGACTCTAATCAAAACATAGAATAGCCAATAATAATACTGAAGGAAAAGAACTTCCATCCTTTGAATTTGGATGGGTTGCTGATAAGGATTTAAAACTTGCAATTTTAAGGGGGTCATTTAGTCACTAAACTCGCATATATTTGATCAATTATTATATTAAATCGTTTCTTTTCGCATTTTAGGTCCTTTGGAAGCAAACGAAGGAAACGAGCGTGTTTTGGGCTTATTTGGACAAGAAAACGAAGAAAACGACCGAGTCCAAATTCGTCAGGAAAAGGTACCCTGACGGCATCACAAGCTACAACGTGACGCCGTTACTTGTATTTTGGCATGAAGATTTGATAAATATTTTACACGTGACGGGTGAGATAAATATGATGGTCTAAGAGCTGACAATGTCACCACCAAAGGAACAGTAGTTGAAGGCGTCACGCATTACAACATGAAGGCGTCACAAGGGCGACACAACTAAGGATGAAACCCTAATGACAGCGGGCTGATGTCGTCACAACCATAAAGTGACGTCGTCACCAATGTAAAACTATATATATTTTCGCATGTTTTCCATTATTCGTGCAACATCTTGGAGTGGTAAACCCTAGGACGAATTTCAGGGTTTTATAAGGCTTTTTCCAGCCACCAAACCTATATTTAATTGATGATAAGTGATTCCACTTTAATCATTCAATATGTCTATGTGTTGTTTGATTACATGTGTTTCTTCTCTTCTCTTTAACATGCTCGGCTAAATTAATTAGTGTTTGCTTAGATTTTAATGAAACCTAGTTATTATTATTGATTGTCGTCTCTTGTTTAATTGGTTGTCTCGCGTTAGGAGTAGGAAAACTGGCTTAATCTTCAGACATATTAGCTTGTACATCTGACTAAACGCTTTCTTCACTAGCTTGCAATAGTATTTTATTTTTGTTGTATTTATTGCATGACTTGTGGCTTGTTGATATTAAGAGTTTTAATGACCTTAGGATTCCTAAAGGAGACTTTTACATTCATAGAGTTAGGGCATATGGCACCTCCCTGCGACAAATAAATAGGAATACAACTCGCAATTAGAACAAGGATGTGACAATTCGACTAATCAATAAGAGATAACTAGGGAGTAAGGATAATTTAAGTAAACACCTTTACCTATCATAAGAGTTACCACGATTTATTTTCCGTTTTATTAGTTTAAAAAACCCACCCTACAAACCCCGAGATATTTTAAATTACTTTAAAAAAGATATAAAAATATAAAAAGACTCATCTTACACCTCTAGACCTAATACGTCATACACTTCGGCCTTTGCAACACTATTCTCCTAGAGAACGATCAATCCCCCGTGTCTTACCTATACTACACTACAAAAGTTAGGTACATTGCTGATGCATGTTGTGTCACGTGTAGTATAGTGGTGTTTATGCCTATTCAAGTTTAAAATTTATATTTAGCCGACTTATCATATAACACACACACTTACGAGCAGTGTACCCGATCAATATGTAGATAGTGGTAAGCAGAGTGTCGATCACTAAGAGTGGAACATAATATCTAGTTAACCTAATCAGTATTTTAATATACTAAGTTAGTTTTACAATCTAATCTAACGCAGGGGGGTTTAGTCTGAGAGACTAGCATAGTTTGTAGATTAAACAGTAAAGTAAAACTAATGAGAATAAATCAGAGAATAGCAAACACGTACATGGATAGATAATAGACATAGATAGAAGGCCTGTCCTATGGTTAAGTAGCTTGTCACTTAAATATTGCTAGTTTTATATAATGAGTATCGTAATCTTATCTGTCTCGTTGGATCTTAAGTATAGGCGAGTAAACCCTTAATGATCACTTATGCCTATCTTACTTTCTAGACACTAGATAAGTAAGTGTGGAGGGGGGGTATGGTAGCCCAAGCAAAACACAGCTAGACACAGAGGTTATCAAAGCACATATAAAAAGAACCAAAAAACATCATATAAACTTTTAATCGATGGGAAAGCAATTTTAAGGGGAGCAGTATGGCAGCTACAAGCCCATCAATCCTGATGGATTAAAGTTTACTAATATAATAAAACAAACCTACTTAATGAATTATACACATGCAGGACCTTTTTACTGCTCTAAGATCTTCGTTTGAGGTGTGTCTTGTGTTGCTTTTTCATTTGAATTCGTCTCCTTAGGGTTTGGTTGCACACAAAATTCGTAGGTTATGATGGTGTATTTATATTTTCTATCTGAAGGCACGATGCGGCGCATCAATTAAATAGATGCGGTGCATTGAGGTAACTTCGCGTGGGGTTCAAGATTATTATATTCTAGAATATTTGTACACCGTCTTCAGATGCGGTGTAACTTGAATCTCTATGCGGCGCATGTCCTTCAGCGTCTTGGATTGTATTTGGTGAAGTCTTGATAGCAATACGCCGTATGTCAATAATGTGAATGGCATATCTAGAGTTGAACAAGTTGGATCTTCTTCATTGACCAAAGTTTCATATGTGGCACATGATAAAATCACATGCGGTGCATTCTTCAAAGTCAGGCAATGGTCTTCGAATTCATCTAAGTATGATTGTACGGCGCATCTGTCTAGAATGATGCGGCGTATCTCCATGCTTTCAGTAGACTTTTCCATCTTGATTAATTTGCTCCATAATTCGTCCAAAACCACAAAGTTTCACCAATTGCTTGTTTTTACCTGAGAATCATTAAAGTAAACAATCAAGTACAAATTCTCATAAATAATAAAATAAAAAAAGTTAATTAAATAGGATAAATGATGTCAATATAATGTACTTTTTTGATGTCATCAACTGCCTAGGAGGATTGTAAAATTTCTTGTGTTTACAATATCTGCATCAAGTTTTTGGCGCCGCTGTCGGGGAATAGTTTAGGTTTCGATTTCTATTTCGTTTAGGTCTACTCACTAATTTTTATTTTTCTTTTATTAGCTTTATCGTAGTTAATCTTTTTCTTTGTTCCCTTTGTTGGTAACCCATATCATTTGCCATCATGGTGGGTGAGAATATCTTTGAACCCATAGCACAAACACAATAACCCCAAGAACCATAACACCAAGCATAACCAAATAACCGTTGACCAACCCAAACCACCTTGAGCTTGTACTCTATATGAGTACTCCAAACCAAGCTACCAAGGCTATCGAAACACCATTGAGCTTCCACAAACAGTGACGACATCAAATAAGTAAATTATATTGTCATTGTTTATCCTATTTAATTGTCTTGTTTTATTATATTATGTATGAGAATTGGTACATGATTGTTTAGTTTAGTGATTCTCAGGTAAAAATAAGCAATTGGTGAAACTTGACGAATTTGGACGAAATATGGTGCAAATTAATCAAGATGGAAAAGTAAACTGAAATCAAGGAGATGCGCCGTATCATTCTAGATAGATACGCCATATCGTCATACTTAGATGAATTCGAAGACTATTGCCTGAATTTGAAGAATGCGCCGCATGTGATTTTATCATGCGCCGCATATGAAACTTTGGTCAACGAAGAAGATCTAGCTTGTTCTACTCCAGATACGCCACATTACAATATTGGCATACGGCGTATCACTATCAAGACTTCACCAAAGACAATTCAAGATGCTGAAGGACATGCGCCGCATAGAGATTCAAGATACGCCGCATCTGAAGACGGTGTACGAATATTCCAGAATAAATTAATCTTGGACCCCACGCGAAGTTACCTAAATGCGCCACATCTACTTAGTTGATGCGCCGCATCGTGCCCTCAGACAGAAACTATAAATACCCCCATCTTACATACGAATTTTGTGTGTAACAAAACCCTAAGGAGACGAATTCAAACTAAAAGGCAACACAAGACACACTACAAACAAAGATCTTAGACAGTAAGAAGGTCCTGCATGTACATAATTCATTAAGTAGTTTTGTTTGATTGTAAATGTAAACTTTAATCCATCAGGATTGATGGGTTTGTGGCCACCATACTGCTCCCCTTAAAATTGCTTTCCCATCGATTAAAAGTTTATATGATTTTTTTGGTTCTTTTTATATGTGCTTAGATAACCTCTATGTCTAGCTGTGTTTTGCTTGGGCTGCCATACCCCCTCCACGCATACGTATCTAATGCAAAGTAGTTAAGTGAGATAGGCATAAGTGATCATTAAGGGTTTACTCGCCGATACTTAAGATGCAACGAGGCAGATAAGATTACGATACTCATCATATAAAACTAGCAATAAAACAAGTGACAAGCTAATTAACCATAGGATATGCCTTCTATCTGTGTCTATTATCTGTCTGTGTACGTGTTAGCCATTCTCTGTATCTGTCTGTGTAGCTGTGTTAGCCATTCTCTGTATTTGTTCTCATTACTTTTTCGTCTCTCTTCTTCATATCACAAACCGTGCTAGCCTCTCATACTAAACCCCCTTGTGTTAGATTAGGTTGTAAAACTAACTTATTATATTAAAATATTGATTAGGTTAACTAGATATTACGTTCCACTCTTAGTGATCGACACTCTGCTTACCACTATCTACATATTGATCGGGTACACAGCTCGTTAGTGTGTGTGTGTTATATGATAAGTAAGCTAAATATAAATTTAAAACTTGAATAGGCATAAAACACCTCTATACTACACATGACACAACACGCATCATGTTTTTGGCGTATTCTGCCCAAGTGGCACGATGGGACCTCTACTAGATCCAAGAGCAGCACTAATTTTGACGGATTTGCTGCTATTCAAGCTCAATTGGACAAAGTTAATAGAGATATGAAGAAGAGAGACGAAAAAGTCTATGTTGCCCAAGTTGGTTGTGAAAGATGCGAAGGACATCAAATAAGTACATTATATTGTCATCATTTATCCTATTTAATTGTCTTGTTTGATTATATTATGTTTGAGAATTGGTACTTGATTGTTTACTTTAGTGATTCTCAGGTAAAAACAAGCAATTGGTGAAACTTGGCGATTTTGGACGAAATATGGAGCAAATTAATCAAGATGGAAAAGTCTACTGAAATCAAGGAGATGCGCCGTATCATTCTAGATAGATACGCCGTATCATCATAATTAGATGAATTCGAAGACCATTGCCTGACTTTGAAGAATGTGCCGCATGTGATTTTATCATGCGCCCGCATATGAAACTTTGGTCAATGAAGAAGATCCAGCTTGTTCTACTCTAGATATGCCGCATTACAATATTGACATGCGACGTCTCACTATCAAGACTTCACCGAAGACAATCCAAGACGCTGAAGGACATGCACCGTATAGAGATTCAAGATACACCGCATCTGAAGATAGGGTACAAATATTCCAGAATAAATTAATCCTGGATCCCACATGAAGTTACCTAGATGCGCCGCATCTACTTAGTTGATGCGCCGCATCGAGCCCTCAGACAGAAACTATAAATACCCCATCATACATACCAATTTTGTGTGCAACCAAACCCTAAGGAGACGAATTCAGACAAAAAGGCAACACAAGACACACCACAAACAAAGATCTTAGAGCTGTAAGAAGGTCCTGCATGTAAACTTTAATCCATCAGGATTGATGGGCTTGTGGCCACCATAATGCTCTCCTTAAAATTGCTTTCCAATCGATTAAAAGTTTATATGATGTTTTTTTTGGTTCACCTTATATGTGCTTTGATAACCTCTATGTCTAAATGTGTTTTGCTTGCGCTGCCATACCCCCTCCACGCTTACTTATCTAATCAAATTAGTTAAGTGAGATATTACATAAGTGATCATTAAGGGTTTACTCGCCTATACTTGAGATCCAACGAGGCAGATAAGATTACGATACTCATCATATAAAACTAGCAATAAAACAAGTGACAAGCTACTTAACCATATGACAGGCCTTCTATCTGTGTCTATTATCTATCTGTGTGCGTGTTAGCCAATCTCTGTATTTGTTCTCATTAGTTTTAATTACTGTTTATCTACACAAACCGTGCTAGTCTCTCAGACCAAACCCCCTTACGTTAGATTAGATTGTAAAACTAACTTAGTATATTAAAATATTGATTAGGTTAACTAGATATTACATTCCACTCTTAGTGATTGACACTCTTCTTATCACTATCTACATACTGATCGGGTACACTGCTCGTTAGTGTGTGTGTTATAGGATAAGTCGGCTAAATATAAATTTAAAACTTGAATAGGCATAAAACACCTCTATACTACACGTGACACAGCACGCATCAAAGAGCCAATGTGTCTCCCTTGCGATCCGACACCATCCGGTTAGTAAAAAATGGATGTGCATTCCATGGACATCGTTCCGAAGATCCAAATCAATATCTCAAGGATTTTCTTAAAATCGATGATTCCATTGACCTTGATGTTGGCACTCCGAAAACGATGCGCTTGCGTCTCTTTTAATTCTCTCTACGTGACCAAGCTAGCAATTGGCTTGAGCGTCATCCCGTGAGATCTATCTCGACTTAGGATGATCTTACTTCTTGTTTACTCGCAAATCATTAACCAAACGGCCGCTGGTAAGCTTCGTGATAAGAATGCGGAAGAGTCGTGGGGTATCATAGAGGATCTCGCCCTTTATGACAACGAATGTTGGAATGACCCTCGCGAATTGTGCAAAACCGTCAAGGCAGTATCCTTGCCTTCTAATACCAAAACATAATAACACAAGAAGAACCTATAGAGTACGAACATGAGTAGATATAGTGGGAGCACTAAGGAGTGACATTCCACCAATGTAAAAGGGAATATCACAGGTATCACATAGAACTTTATATTATCTCTCAGGATCAACATTAAATAAAAGTTCGGTTGAGTCAATAGGTTTTATTATTTTCTGATAAGCATGCTTGATGTTTCGTTTCTAGGTGTAAGATTCATATCAGGGTTTAAATTTATAATTACCGACTAACCTATAAACTAACACTTACGGGCAGTGTACCCGATCATTTATAGCTAGTTATTGGTAAGTACAGGCCATTTTCAAAGAGTGAGTAAACTAAATATATATCTACAGAATTCTAATTATCGATCCTAACTATTAAAGCGGTTTAATTTGAGAGATTAACAGAGTTTGATATTTCTAATTAACTAATTAAACTAAGAAATGCAAGTACATAACTATAGTGAAGGTAAGGTCGAGGACTTATCATAGGAGAACGTGCTAGCCATGTTCATCGTATCAAGTCATAGTGATTCATCTACTAGTGCAATGACTAAAATCTACTTCCGTTGGTGAGTCAGGAATTGCAAACTGAGACTCAAGGAGCATGTATTCGGCCTTATGAGTACACTCCCTATATATGATAGACTAGGCCAGATGGTCACGATTACCTAGCCCTATGCATATCCGCCCTTAACTCGATGGTCACAATGTTAATAAGCATCAAGCGCACGCATAAGGTGTTTCAACTACTAAATATAATCTATCTTGTCAATCACATACAAGGAGACTACCTAACCCCTCGTGAATGGTGATTTATAAGGCTTCTCACACTAATTAACTTGCCTTAGTCATATATTGACTACTTAGGGATACAGTCGACCTATAGTCCTAATGGAAACCACCATGAAGCTATGATATCACGCATACCAACAATTATGATACAGATCAGAAATTAATCTCTAATCTATAATCTAGGCAACAGCCAACATACTTCAAGCAAGCAAAAAAAACGCAATTGAGCATAATAGACATAAATAATATCCAACAAAAATGCAGTTAATCGAGTAAATTGATAAAAATAACAAGATAGTAATAAACATGGCTAACACCTAAAGGTGTTGGCCCATAATATTAGTGGCAAGATACAAATGATTAATTAAAGCCAAACGAGTAGAATTCATAAAGAAATCAAACAATAACCAAATGACTAAACAAAGCAAATGATACTCGAGATGCCCTCCTGGCAATTTGTGGTATTTCCTAACCTTCCTTGCCTCCAAATGATGTCTGTAACTACTTTGGTGTAGAGTGGAACGCTCTGAAAGTCGTACATGATCCCTCTATTCATGGTTTGCTGTCAGAGTGTCGATACACCGTATCCATCGTCCCTAATTTAGCGTATTAGGCTCATGGTTGCGTAGTGGAGTAGTTGACGAGATCATAAAAGATCTGGACTTGGAGCCAAAGATCAATGCGGTGATAAGGGACTTTTTGGAGTAAATCCTTAAAACGAGTCCACGCGTCATAAAGAGTTTCACCATGATGTTCTTGGAACATCAAGATGTAAAGCTTAGTAGTTCTCCCTGGTGGAAAAATTGTAAAAGCAAACAAGAAGTGAGATGATCCTACGGTAGATGCTCAAGCCAATTGCTAGCTTGATCGCATAGAGAGAATTGGAAGAGACGCAAGCGTGTCATCTCCTTAGTGGCACTGCTAAGGTCAATGGAATCGATAATTTTAAGAAAATCCTTAAGGCATTGATTTGGATCTTTAAAATGAAGTCCAAGGAATGCATACCATTTTGCACCAACCGGATGGTGTTGTATAGCAAGGTAGACACATTGGCTTCTTCGAGAAGCTCAATGGTATTTCGATAGCTAGGTCGGGAGTACTCACTTAGAGAATGAGGTCTAGGTGGATTTGTTAGATTTGGTTGGAATGGTAATTTTGGTGGGTTTAGGATCGAGTTGAATTTCATTCACCATGATGGCAACTAAAAAAGGTTTATGAATAAAGTAAAAAAGAAAAATATATACTACGAGAAAGTACAAAGAAAAAGAAAAACATTCATTAGATAGAAATCTTGTGAATTAGACCTAAATGAAATAGAAATCGAAGCCTAGACTATCCCCGGCAGCAGCGCCAAAAACTTGATGCATCAGGTTGCAATGCACAAGTTTTACAACTCTCCTAGGTAGAGTACATAATCTTGTAGTCAAGGGATTGATCGTTCTCTAGGGGAATAGTCAGAGATGTTTGAAGTGTGTGATGATTTATGTCTAAGGGTTGGGAGAGTATTGATTTTTTGTATTTTTAGGTTTATTTAAAAGCAAGTAAAAATCCAGGGTTTGAGAGTGGTTGGTTTTAAACTACTAAATTAAACTAATAATTTAACTAAAATGTAATAAAATTAAATTAACAAGAAAAGGAAAAGTGGTGGCAAACTTCTTATAAAAGGGAAAATGTATTTCCCTAGAATTTCATTACTTCATAGTTATAGTATCACTATGTTTATCAAATGTCACTTACTTGCTAATGCAATTTGAAGTAGTCCTTAGTACTTGTTGCGGGTTGTTCAGTCCCATGTCTATGAACTAGCCTACAAGAGAGACGCTTGTCTGAAGTGAATCCCACCTAATAACTAGAACACACATTAAATACCCTACTCAATTAATTCCTAAGACATGAGTTTAATAGGACACATTTTCGTGGAAGTGCAAGCTACCAAAAAAGGTTAGTAGCCAGTTTTCCAGCTCCTAACTTACACAACATTAACAAGAGCCGAACAAGTAATCAATAGCTAGGTTTCCTGCAATTCTAAGTAAATAGTTATTAGCTTAACCTAGAATAGTAATAAAAAGACAAGCAATTAAGCAATAATTAGCTTAGCCTAGCCTAGTAATAAAAAGAGAAGAAAGTAAGCAAATCATTCAATTACGCATAAATATGATTGAATGATTGAATAAATAACTTATCACAACAATACATGTGGTCTTCAAGGGCCAAAAAGGCCTACAAAGGCTATAAAACTGACTAGAGTTCGGTGGTATTCGTTCCTCTAAAGTTGCACACACCATAATAGAAACAAAACATTCGTATTTATAGATTTTTGATTGTGACAGATTCGTTCCTCTAAAGTTGCACACACCATAATGAAAACAAAACATTCGTATTTATAGATTTTTGATTGTGACGGCATCACAAGGTTGTGATGCAGTCAGCTCGCCACCAATTAGGGTTTCGATATTGCACCGACTTACTCGTGATGGCCTCACGTTGTAGTTGTGACGCCGTCAGCTTCTTCTGATGCTGTCAACTCAAGCCGTCTCCACATAGTGACCCGTCACCTATAGTGACGAGATCAGACATACTGGTCACGTAGTTGGGAGTTGTCATTTTTCTCCGTTGGTGTGAACCAAATATATATAGTCCGAGGATAGCACCGGTAAATATGTATCCCCGGGTCGTAATCCCAACGAAGGCTAAGACTTGGTTCGTAGGTTCGTGTTCGCGATTCGTGAAGTGAATCGTTCGTGCAGGCTAAGGGAACCCTAAATTTCTACAAATAAAAGCACAAAAAACAAGTAAACACGTAAAGCACGGAAAAACACGTAAAACACGGAAATTAAAAACCTAAACGTAAAACGGGATCGAATCCTAAATTCCCGAGCTATTCTCGGGAAAAACTAAGTCAACTAGGGAAAACTTAAGTCCTAAAAGTAAATTCTAAATTCTAAAGGGTTTAAAACGTAAATTTAAACTTT
>LBNU01039394.1:44364-56625 GCA_014162995.1 Artemisia annua
CTTAACTTTTTTAATTACTAAAATAGAAAATTTAACTAAGAAAAATGGGAAAATAATTTGAATTATTAAAATACCTAAAAGTAATTTAAAAACTAGAAAATATATTTTTTTGGTTTTTTATATATTTATTATTAATAAAACTAATATAATTAATATTTAATTACTAAATACTAAATAAATAGAAAATAAGTTGGAAAAATACATTTATTTTTCTAAAATTATATATTAACTAAAAAGTAATTTTAAACTGAAAAACTATTTTTTTGGATTTTTTTTATTATTTAATTAAAAGTAATTAAAAGTACTTAAAAACTAAAATTAAATAAGAAATAGCAAATAAGCTAGGAAAATCTGAAATTTTTAGGAAAATTCTAAATTATATTAAGGAACCTAGGAAAATAAGAAAAGCTAATTTGAAACCCTAATAAGCTGTTTGGACACAATAAGCAAGTTGGGAAATAAGCACTATTTGAGCAATGATAAGCAATTGGCACCAATCCCTCAAAACAGCTTAAGCAAACTTTATTAACACAAAGGATCAAGTAGAAACAAGAAAAGCACAGAAATGATCCCAATAAGCACTACAACAGTAACACAGAAAACAAGACAAAATAGGCTACTTGATGGCTAATTATTAAGCACTAAATAAGCTGGTAATTCTAAAACTAATAAAAAACAGATAAAATAGACCTAGGATATTACCCTAAAACCACAAAAGCCCTAATTTTTATGAACTAATTGAACCCTAATTTGTTCCTAGAAATCTGACCAAAATTTATTTTTGCTGAACTTTTATTTATGGGACAGATTATAAGGACAATTTTTAGCTACTAAATGTTATTGGAAATGATTAAAATGAGTTGTTTCTTACACTAGGCCACCTAATCTATGTTACTGAGTAATCCTAAGCCCTAATAACACCTCTAGATTGTCTAATTTTAATCCTAAAAGAGCCTACTTGAACCTGTTCTTCACCCAGTATTGAACCTGTTTTGACTTTTTCAATTGCACACTAAGTTTGACTTAAATGAATTTTGGCAGCCTAATCCTACTCTAATATGTTTGTTAATGATATTTGAACTTTAAAATTACAAACCTAAGCACTAATACTAAGGATTGCACCTAAAAACCTTAACTGTCCAACACCTATACTGAGTAGAATCAATCAAAGGTAGATTTTTGACTTTTTACTAATGAGCATGCAATTTTATGACTTACCTATATCTATTATAACCTAAGGAATGTGACTGTGCAGAAATTTAAACCTAAGGACAGCTAGAGAACCTCAAATAAGCTTATGCCAAACACTACTCTATGGACTGTTTAAACTATGTTTTTAAGTTATAGTCTTAAAGGCTTAATGCAGCTTATTCTATCTTATTCCCTAGCTTATTGCAGATCTAAAGGAGTACTAAAATGCAAAATTTAGACACTGGATCCTAGGAATGCAAAGTGTGCTAAATAAGGCAGTCTACACTATTATGCAAGCTAAATGCACAAGATACTAGTAACTATAATAAACTATGTTCTAAATGAGCTAAGACAAATAGAATAAGCAGTAAATTACTATTACTAAGCTAATTGTAATAATGAAACAGTAAAAAAAGAGTAAAAACACTTACTTGAAAATAAGGCTGCTAAGGAAGAAATGGAACTAGGATATATAAAGCAGGCTCACTCAAGCTATGGATTTAGCTTAGTGAGCTTGTAACTGAGGTATATGAAGCTTATCAGGGAGCTTTTCACCTCTGGCTTTTCTTTTCTCTTTTTTTTTTTTTTTTTTTTTTTTTTTTTTTTTTTTTTTTTTTTTTTTATAAATATGTACAAAAAAAAACTAATAAGAGTTTATGAAAACTTTTTAAAAAAAGCTTAAATGAACTTAGAAAAAGCAGAAATAAAAGCTGAAGGATTTAAATAAGAGCTTATAGAAATTAAAGGCTAGAAAAATGACTTGAAATAAAGGTGCAATAAAACTAAATTTTATTAATCTAAAAGCTGAATTACAAGAGGGAAATTTAAAGATTACAAAGAGCTTAATGAAAACACTTAAGAGCTTATCACTACTGAATTCTACACTGCTACTCTACGACTACAACCATGGACTGAGACTATATTTATAGCCTAGTTAAGTCGGTTTGAAGCTCCTAGAAGGCTTATCTTCTTCCTTTGATCCTTTCCCACTAGAAAGCTCTCGAATTCCTTCATCCTTGATGCTTCCAGGCCTTTCTATCCATTAAGCTTGCTTTATCTTGTCCACGTAGGCACTCTGGAGTTTTCTGACCTTATCCTGACACCTTCTAGACCCAATCATTGGATAATGATTGGGTAATTATATTGAATTTGACTGTGGTAAAAGTTAGGGTTCGGTGAATAGTGTTTCTGGGTTGGGGGAAATGGAATTGGGGGGCGGGTAAAAGGGTGTTATTATTTATTATTTTTTTTATGTTTTTTTTCGTTTTGTGTTTTTGGGCCGGGTTTAAGAGTTAGGGGTAGTGGGCCGTGAGTAGTGGGTTTAGAATTTTAGGTGTAAGGTTTAGGATTAATAGGTTAAATGTGTATAAGTTTTAGGGATTAAAAGGGTAAATTCTAATTTTTAAGGGACCAAGGCTGCCATGTTTTATAAATGTATTCCAAGGACTTATATTAACAAGTGATGAATTCTTGGGGGACCTGAGTTGTCAATTTCTCCAAAATATTCTTCTAGGGACTAAATTTACCAACTCTTTAAATTCCAGGGACCATTCTTGTAATTTTGTGAAGACTTCTTCTAGGGACTATTCTTGAAACTTTAAACCTTCCAGGGACTTGTTTTGACCATTTTGAGCTTAAATCCTCTTCCCGGCTATAAATATTTACTCATTCCATTCTCGTGCTCGTTTTTCGTGATTTTGTCTCGGTTTTTGTCGTTTTCTCATATTTTCTTACCTGCATGTAGAAAAACACAAAAACACATATATTTGGCATTTATTAGTGGGTTTTTGGTCTTTTAGGTCTTAATTTGGTCAAGAAAAGGTATGTGTTTAAGCACATACCAGTGAACCCATTACTTTCTACCAAAAGGAGCAAACCAACATCCGTTGCTTTTATCTAAAATTCTAAATGATATACCACCCGAGTCTCCATACAAAAGAAACATACACTACAACAATAACAGCCAATTGGATACGTGGTCGGCTATCCAATAACTTCTAAACCAACTAATCCATGAAATGATAACTAGTCACTCACTAGAGATGATTAATAAGAAACTTTGGGAAACAAAATGAAAAACACGATTTCCATCTAAAGAATATCCATCTGTGTTAAGATAAATATCCAATCAAGAGTTGGTAATAAATAACCATCGGAATACATCAAATTATAGCCAAAATCATTGAACCAAAAACGTTCTGGAAAGAATCTCAAACTTAGAAGCACATTCTAAAGAAGTGCATAGTCATGCCATCAAGCAATTCAAATAAATTTGTCAAGGAATCTAAGTCGTCTTGGTTTTTAGATGCTTATTCTTGATTATTTCCTTGGAAGCACGTTCTTCATTCCAGTGATAAAAAAACAAAAAAAAAAAAAAAAAAAAAAGGAGTGCCCCATATAGTACAAGGCTCTGAACAAAAATGCAGGTCCCATTAAGACAAGCAAAAAACATTTTATGTAAGAAGAACAGTTTTAGTCAATTTCTATTTAGAACATACTTTTAAAATCAACGAAGAAATTATATAAGCTTTTAATTAAGTAACATCTGGTTACTTTAACCCTACCATGTATTTGATTATAAAATTTATCTTCCAAGCATAATAACTAATAGTTGATTTGAAAGTATATTTCCTAAAGCAGAAATTCACTAAAAATGTGCATGATATGCCCTTAACTCTGACAAAATATAATCAAAGAACCTGCACAAAGTCTGGAAGAAGAGCGAGGAATTTTGGATCATCAATCTCATAGTTATAGAAATCATGTAGCAATAAAGTCATAAGTAGCACATAACACATCTCCAAATGAGGGAAAAGATTGAGCCATGATAATTTGCAAATAATCTGATCACTCAGTACCAAAATTTTGAAGACACAAACATTTTTATGTCCCATAACAAGATAACAAAACTCTTCCTAATCCTATATCCATAAATCAACCTCATGACAATACGACTCATAGCGATGTAAAGTAGCATTAAAGAGACTACTGTAATTGATATCGGTTTTAATATTTTAGGACATTGATTTAGGGTGTTTTATATACACGAAAATTAGAATGGAGATCAATATCAGCATCATTACCTACAACATGTGCGACATACGAGAAAAAGAGAATAGGAAGTGATCGAAGTCCAAAGATTTTTCTTGACCGCCGCTTTTGTAGTACACTCCAATCGGGACATGATATTATTGACCAACATTTCATCCGTTAACAAATTGGATCCTCTTCTTAATCGTTCGAATTTTTTGTGGTTCTATGCATGTGGTACTTTTTGTGGTTCAAGGCCGTCGTAGCTCACCCTAGAGCTACCACGGGCATAAAACCAAAAAAAATCAAGTGAAGAAGAAGATCGATCCAACTTGTTAACGGATGAAATATTAGTCAATAATATCATGTCTCGTCTAGAGTGTACTACAAAAGAGGTGATCAAAACAACCTCCAAACGTTGGAAAAATCTCTGGACTTCTATCACTTCCGATTCTCTTTCTCTCATATGTCGCACATGTTGTAGATAATGATGTTGATACTAATCTCAATTCTTACTTTTCGTTTATAGAAAATACCCTAAATCAATGTCCTACACATTTCAAACTTGAAAATTTAAACTCAATATCAATTACAGTAGTCTCGTTGTCCTACACATTTCAAACTTGAAAATTTAAAATATTTTCGTTTATAGAAAACATACGACTCATAGCGATGTAAAGTTAGCATTAATGAGACTACTGTAATTGATATCGAGTTTAAATTTTCAAGTTTCAGGGTATTTTCTATAAACAAAAATTAAGAAAGGAGATCAATATCAGCATCTTGACTAACATGTACGATATACGAGAAAAAGAGGAAGTGATCAAAGTCCAAAGATTTTTCTTCACCACCACTTTTGTAGTACACTCCAATCGGGACATGATATTATTGACTAACATTTCATCCGTTAACAAATTGGATATCTTCTTTTTATTCGTTCGATTTTTTTGGGTTCATGGCCGTGGTAGCTCACCCTAGAGCTACCACAGGCATGAAACCACAAGAAATCGAATGAAGAAGAAGATCGATCCAATTTGTTAACGGATGAAATATTAGTAATAATATCATGTCTCGTTTGGAGTGTACTACAAAAGAGGTGATCAAAACAACCTCCAAACGTTGGAAAAATCTTTGGACTTCGATCACTTCTTATTCTCTTTCTCTCATATGTCGAACATGTTGTAGATAGTGATGCATATATTAATCTCAATTCTTACTTTTCGTTTATAGAAAACACTATAAATCAATGTCCAACACATTTCAAACTTGAAAATTTAAACTCGATATCAATTAGAGTAGTCTCGTTGTCCTACACATTTCAAACTTGAAAATTAAAAATGTTTTTGTTTATAGAAAACATATGACTTGTATCGATGTAAAGTTAGCATTAACAAGACTACTGTGATTGATATCGAGGGGTGTTTTCTATAAATGAAAATTAGGAATGGAGAATCGAAGTCCAAAGAATTTTCTTGATCACCGCTTTTGTAGTACACTCCAACCGGGACGTGATATTATTGACTAACATTTCATGCGTTAACAAATTGGACCCATATTCTTCTTATTCGTTTGAATGTTTTGTGGTTCATGGCCGTGGTAGCTCACCCTAGAGCTACCAAAGGCATAAAACTACAAAAAAAATCAAATGAAGAAGAAGATCGATCCAATTTGTTAACGGATGAAATATTAGTCAATAATATCATGTCTTGATTAGAGGTGACCAAAACAACCTCCAAACGTTTGAAAAATCTCCGGACTTTGATCGCTTCCTATTCTCTTTCTCGCATATGTCGCAGATGTTGTAGATAATTATGTTGACACTGATCATAATTCATACCTTTCGTTTATAGAACCTATATCAATGTCCTACACATTTCAAACTTGAAAATTTAAACTCAATATCAATTAGAGTAGTCTCGTTGTCCTACACATTTCAAACTTAAAAATGTTTTCGTTTATAGAAAACATACGACTCATAGCGATGTAAAGTTAGCATTAACGAGACTACTGTAATTGATATCTAGTTAAAATTTTGAAGTTTCAAATGTGTAGGACATTGATTTTGAGTTTTTTTTTTCTATATATGAAAATTAAGAATGGAGATCAATATCAAAATCATACCTAAAACCTGTGACATACGAGAAAAAGAGAATAAGAAGTGATCGAAGTCCAAAGATTTTTCTTAATCACCGCTTTTGTAGTACACTCCAATCGAGACATGATATTATTGACTAACATTTCATCCATTAACAAATTGGATCCATCTTCTTCTTATTCGTTCGATTTTTTTATTTTTTATTTTATTTATTTATTTTTTGTGGTTCATGGCCGTTGTAGCTCACTCTAGAGCTACCACGACCACGAAACCACGAAAAAATTGAATGAAGAAGAAGATCAAACCAATTTTTTAACAAATGAAATATTAGTCAATAATATCATGTCTCGATTGGAGTGTACTACAAAAGAGGTGATCAAAAGAACCTCCAAATCTTTGACTTCGATCANTTTCGATTTTTTTATTTTTATTTTATTTATTTATTTTTTGTGGTTCATGGCCGTTGTAGCTCACTCTAGAGCTACCACGACCACGAAACCACGAAAAAATTGAATGAAGAAGAAGATCAAACCAATTTTTTAACAAATGAAATATTAGTCAATAATATCATGTCTCGATTGGAGTGTACTACAAAAGAGGTGATCAAAAGAACCTCCAAATCTTTGACTTCGATCATTCCTATTCTCTTTTTCTCATGTGTCGTACATGTTGTAGATAATGATGCTAATCCCGATCTCCATTCTTACTTTTCATTTATCGAAAACACCTTAAATCAATATCCTACACATTTCAAACTTGAAAATCTAAACTCGATATCAATTACACTAGTCTCATTAATGCTAAATGTTCAAGGGGCTGATTTACGGATATAGGATTAGGCCAAGAGTTTTGCTATGATGCGCAACACAATACGGAATAGTAAATGGAACATCCTGTTTAGCTAGTCCAACTCGTATATTCACATACCCTAAATCAACATCACATCATTTTCTACTTCATCAATTAAACAATAACAAATAGAGTAATGATAAAAATTAGTGTTACGGTCACCGAGTAGGTGTGATGGTATTACTGACTTTGTGTAATCGTGTATAAAAAATATTGAAATTGATATTATTTAATTGATATTAATTGGATTAAAATGGTGAACGTTCCTATAACAGAAGGTTTACCATCGCTTGGAGAATTAATGAAGGTAGCAAAGCAAATACAAGTGAGGAATAAGCAGGCAATCTGTTAATGTTTTTCCGTGTAGAACAAAAAACCCTTTGCGCCTCTGTTTGGTTAAAACCTTGGATTCAAGGTTTTTTTTAGGGTTAAGTTGATATTCATTTAAAGTACTTTTAAAAATGTACAAATATTACACGTGAATTTTAAACAATACGAATATCATACATGTCTTTCATATCTGTTATGTAATCAGTGCAAACTTATTTTTAATACGTCAAATTCCACATTATATATACATGACACGTCATTATAGGTTCATTTACCGCCATGTTGAATTTTGTATAATGTATATTTAGTTACATTCTTTAATTTGTTTAAACATCTACTTATGCTACTCGAAGTGCACTTATTTTATATATCGAAAGTGTGTTTTTTATAACGTCGTGTAACTTAGTTTTACTACAAAGTAATAATTATCGAACAAATGAATAACACGAGAAATTTTTTATGTCGTTAAACTTATTCAAACGGATGATAAACAATTGGATAATCATTAAGCAAAAACATCGATTGTTTTCTCCCTTAATTTATTNTTGGGCCAACACACCGGGTTGTTTCGTTCTTGTTTGAAGTAGGATGTCGATTGTCACTGGATCTCGAATTTTTGTTTTGGTGATGGTTCTCAAAATTTTCTTTTGGAAGCTTAATTATATCGTACATTGTGGATAAATTGTTGTATTTTTGGGTGAATGGGTGTTTTTAATATTGTATTAATTGTATTAGATGAGTAGTGTTTTTTAAGTTTTATGTGTGCTTTAAGTACTTGTAAATAATGTTTAACTACTTGTAATTTTTGGTGTAGGGTTGTTTTTAATGCTATTAATGTAGAATTGATAGAATTTTGGTCTGAATTTGCCTCCATGCATAAAGTGTTGTACACTATGCTTAAAGTGTTGTAAGTCTAAAAATTTTGTACATTAAAGTGTTGTACACTATGCATAAAGTGTTGTAAGTCTGAAATTTTTTGGAGAGAGAGTCCTTCTTCCATTATAAGTAGTATAGATAAATAGAGTAATGATAAAAATTAGTGTTACGGTCATCGAGTAGTGTCATGGTATTCGTGACTTTGTGTAATCCTGTATAAAAATATTGAAATTGATATTAATTGATTGAAATTGATTGGAGTGAAAGTTGCTATAATAGAAGGTTTACCATCGCTTGGAGAATTAATGAAGGTAGCAAATACGAGTGAGGAATAAGCATGCAATCTGTCAATGTTTTTTCGATGTAGAACAAAAAACCCTTTGCGCCTCTGTTTGGTTAAAACCTTGGATTTAAGGTTGTTTTTTTAGGGTTAAGTTGATATTCATATAAAATACTTTTAAAAATGTACAAATATTACACGCGAATTTTAAAAAATACGAATATCATACATGTCTTTCATATACGTTATGTAATCAATACAAACTTATTTTTAATACGCTACAGTCTACATTATATATATGCATGACACGTCATTATAGGTCACTCATTTACCGCCATGTTGAATTTTGTATAATGTATATTTAGTTACATTCTTTAATTCGCTTAAACATCTACTTATGCTACTCGAAGTGCACTTATTTTATATAACGAAAGTGTGTTTTTTATAACGTCGTGTAACTTAGTTTTACTACAAAGTAATAATTATCGAACAAATGAATAACACGAGAAATTTTTTATGTCGTTAAACTTATTCAAACGGATGATAAACAATTGGATAATCATTAAGCAAAAACATCGATTGTTTTCTCCCTTAATTTATTGATCGCATCGATTTATGATTATTATGATTCATATTTGTGTATGTAAAGTGTTTGTAATGATATATACCAACAATATAAGTAAGATATAATAAAATTTTAAAGTAATCTTCACATCACTAATTAAAATCATTAACAATGTTGTGTAATTAATTTAACCAGTGACTAATCATGTCACGTCAACTAAAGTATGATATCGAGACGAATTTTAAAAGTACGTATATAATATTGGTATTTTTCAAAGTTCACGTATGATATTTGTACATTTTGAAAAGTATCTTAGTATTATATCAACTTAACCCTTTTTCTATGTCTCTTTTATGAAAAATATTCTTATTAAATTTTTCTAATTTATCTTCTTATTCATAGAATTTTATCATTTTGAATCACTAATTATTCTCTTTATTTCAACTATTGATTTTGGCACATGTAATGATCTTATTGAAAAGATAAGTAGGAAGGCTATAACATTACTTCACTAATCTTTTATTTTTGTTATCTACTGTCGAAAGGACATCTTAAAGAAAAAAAAACAAAAAACATAGGTTTTTAAGTTTTGTTTAGCAATTTCTATATCTAAATGAGTTTAGTTGAACTTATAAGGGATATTGTTTAACAAGTACCATATCTTAAATGTAAAATCGTGGAGGTTTATGGATTTTATAAGAGACCAATTTGACAATTTGTTTTATGCATTACTAGCTTATAGACCCGTGGAATCCACGGGATTTTAAAGGGTTTTTTATTAAAAAAAGTAAGTACGTGAATAAAGTAATAAAGAACAATGAACGTAAACGCTATGAAACTTTCTTGTAACAGAATAATAAGTTATAAGTGACTGATAGTATAAAAAACAATGCTTGTAAATATTTGTGTAATAAACGTTCATTGTCTCGTGATCGCCAATATGTTTGTATTCAGAAGCAAATGTATGTAGTGACCATTCTAACACTTCGACAAAAGGTCCATTACGTGACCACCTAATAAGTTTAAAAAAATATGGAGTGCACAATTTTACCTCCCGAGATCAAGAAAGATGTGATACCACGGGAAGTAACGTTTTAACACAGTATCACTCTTTCTTCATTCGAGCAGGTGTTTTCCATAGGAAGGTCTTCCTTGTATCTTCGTAGCCGTATAAAAAATAAGCATCTCATGTTCCTAATTTAACGGAGTTAATTATTTTCGCATACATTCCTTTATGTTCCAAGGTTAAAGTGGTTACCAATGTTCATATTCAAATTGTACCTCAGTTGGATTACAACCCAGCTCATTGTATATTAACATAAAATGTGTTTCGCTGATGGCAACTAAGAAAAAACTGTCAAAAAATGCTATAAAGTTGTTCATGTGTGATATTCCTGATGGTAACTAAACTACCATTTGGCTATGACTTGTGTAGGCAATATAATATTTCAGAAGCTAATGAAATCAAGAAAGTTAATGTGCTTTAAAAGAAAGTGTACACTATTAAAAAGACTAAAAGCTCAAGAGGATTAATTTCACAAAGACATCAATTTAGCCTTATTTAACAAACTTCGTGTTTTACTGTTATCGTACAAACTTCTAAAAAACACAACTTTAGTGCAAGCTTTGGGCCCTGAAAACAAAACATTTATATTCAATAAACCCGGAAGATCAACCGCAAAACAATGAGCTTTAAAATCATAAAATTTACATTCTGTTGTAAGAATCAATTTGCCATTCAAAATAGCAATGATAAATTTTAGTGTTCTGCACCAGTTGAATCAGATTTAACGATCACATGGGTGACATCCTTTCTCCAGTATTTAGACATTACTGCCCCGTTACGTCTGCAAAATCAACTAACCAAAAACATAGCAGTTATGCATGATTCATAACGTCAATATAATTTAATTTAGTTTTTTTCTTTAAAAGAAAAAAAGAGCAAAATCTATGCAATACAAATGCAACATGCATGTTGGTATCTTGTGGTTATCCAATCTACACTTTAGGTGATCGTATCGAGTACAACTCAACCAAAAACATAAAACCTTTATTTGGTATTCATTGAAACTGTAATACTTTTGCGAGTCTTATGCGAGTGCTATGCTTGAAAACGATCATGAAAGTCTTACCATAGTCACATAAGCTTGAGCTAATCCAAGTATTAACCTTCACCAAAGACTCGCGATAGCTTATATAACTATTATTCACTTCAGCGTAGATAGCATACCCCTAATAAATTGTACCATATAACATATAAAAGAATGTCCATACCTCGCACAGGCGAGGTTGGGTATTGTTATTGTAACATATAAAAGAATGTATTCAACAGTACCATTTAGAGTCAAAGAACTCGCAATATTGTCCGTTATTGTTTATTACTTTTTTACCTTCGGGTGTCTTAAAGACATCGATCATTGCACATACAAGCCACTGGGCAGCCAGGCATGTCAACCCTTGTGCCTTATGAGTGATCCTAGTCGCACTTCACAGTAGTATCATTAAACCTGTGAGCAGGCTTAAAAAGAAACCAACTACAATTCAAGAAACATAATCGTCAATGACTTTTTATTCCTGAAGAATGGGCATAATTAAGTTATATAAAATTTCCTATAGGTCAAACTGCTACAATTAGGAAATTAAGCTAAAAAGAAAATGATTTACATGGGACAAAATGGAACCACTAAATATTTTAATGAAAGAGGTTATATCATTGGTAAAGCAATAAAACTTCTGTAATAACATTTGACGAACTGATTTTTTTATATGAAATCCTATATTTTTTGGCAAAAAGTGGTTCACGTCAAGCTTATCCGTCACGTCAAGCTTATCCGTTACATGAATTGGAAAGTATTTGGGATATCTTATCTCAAACTGCTTATATGCCCTCTTAGTCTTGAGTGCTTATTTGCTCTATAATAAACAGATTCGCAGTAAAATCCAAAAGCTTAAACTTAAATAAGTAATCACATACACCCTCTTACCCGTTTAGACCCGTGTTACCCAACCCGCCAATATGATAGGAATACAACTTCAATTAATAAT